>JALIZH010014370.1:0-54919 GCA_030522465.1 Rhipicephalus appendiculatus | reverse complement strand
GTCCGACCGAAGTGAAAAGTCGCTGCCGCCTCCTGTCCGGCCGAAAACGGAAACGGAACATGAAAAACGGAGCGGAGGCGGAGAGACGGTCGTCGTGTTTGGCCCAAACACGGTAGGATCGCCCTTCCGCTTCCGATCCGTTTTTCGTGTTCCGTTTCGGTTTTCGGGTGATCCGGAGACGGAGCCTATGCACGGTGGGGCCGCACGGAGCGGAATTTATGCGCACGCTGATTACCCGACGCGATGTTCGCGAAGTGCTGGCAACCAACAGGACTTGTTGCTGAGCTTGTTGGATCATACTTCAGGAAAAAACATTCACGGCGCAAAGAATACGGGGACAAAGTGAAGAAACGGACAGACATGGGCGCCAATCGTTCGGCGTAGCAGAGGGGCAGAGGCAGCAGAGGTGTTCGTTGTCGGCGACTATCACCAGCAGACGACACAAACATATACTTTTGCCCATGTGGGTTCAGTTGCCCGTATTGTGGCGTAAACGAAGCATTTGCACAGTTACGTTCTGTTCTGCAGTGGTACGAGTTGCATGGTCGCGCTCACGGACGCCCGGAACGCTGCTGAGGGGCTTTAACCTGCGCGATTGTTGATATTCAGTTATGCTGCGGCATCTAGTGGCGCTAGTTTGCAACCAGCGTGACATCGCAATGCTTGAAAGTGCGTGCGCTTACACTTGCAAGAACACGGCGTTTCGCACACGTCTTGAACTCGGTGATTCAGGTAGGGAGCCTGTCGCGCGGCAACAGCGTGACACGCTGACGACGATCAGGGGATCAATCGTGAGGTACAGAAGTGTAGGTCGAGACAAACAGACACAGAACTTTATTAGGCCCCTGAGAAACGCTACTCTTTTAGAGCAACGTCTCGGGCGCTCCCATGTGCTCTTCATGTCATCGAAGTGCGCAGTGCCGGCACTAGCGACAGCGGTATAAACCAGGGGTCGGCAACCTGCGGCCCGCGGGGTGGTGTAATGCAGCCCCCCCGCACGACGTCCGAACTTACCCCGTCCCCTTTTATCTGAAGGCCAACATTGCACCTTTGACAATTCTAAGCTTTGTTTGTAAATTGCAACTTTGTGACATGTGTGCTGCAAATAAACATCAATTCTATATTTCAATTCCAGTTTTTTTACATTTTTCTCAATTCGCCTAATCCTTTCCCTTGACCTGCCCCCCCAACCCCCCACCCCGCCGTGTCGGCTTCAAAGAATTCGGCCCTCCGCCTCAAAAGATTGCCTCCCACGTCCATAAACTGTCGGCGGACCCCTGCCACGGTTGGCACCGTCACAAAATGCAATGAAAACAAACACTCACTTGCGCAAATTGTATGTTCTCTTTCCAGCTGTGTTCCTTTCTTACTCTGCCCAGGAAAAATACATGAATACATGAGACATTTTTTCTTGTTTACATTTATCGCATATTGAGGAAGACATTAAAAGAAATACAGTCGTGATATTTAGATCTCACAACCAAGGGACAAGAACCCGTAGAGCTGGGAAGGCAAACTGGGACCTAGACAGCCCAATAACTGAGGGGAGGATAGCTAGGGTGCAACTTAGGCTCTCCATGTAATCCATGCCCACCCCCGCCAGAATCATTAGGATGTGGCAAAACCTTTGTGAATATTCTATCATGGCTTCCACCAGGTATGTGATCAAATGCTGGCAAGCAAGGCAGCTGCCTACATCAGTGGTAACTGCGCAGGTGGTAATAATGCCAAAGTCAAGCAGAGGGGTTCAGCTACATAATCGCGCACTCATTTCATTAACATCGTGCACAGGCAAGCTTATTTATCATGTAATGTCCACATGATCAAGTACATTCAAATCATATCCATGTTATTTTGACATGCTAAAATGGTCATATGAAGCAAAAAACTATATACTTAGCTTCACAGGACACAGATGGCAGAAACCTGTTCCTGCATACTATGATGAGGTTCAGGCTATAACTTTCCACACACAACATTATGCTACAAATTGAAAGCTAAAAAATAGACGTGTGATTCCGTATGTTGGATACCAAAGGAATTCTTAAAATGGGTCTCGTGATGACCTTTGACATCACACAGAAGACTACCTTAGAGAGGCTAGAAAAGCTAAACATACCTACATGTATGTAACAGCACTCATGTGTATCACATAATCGCAATCATAACAAGCGAAATCAGATCAGATGACATAGAACTCAAAAGTTGGTGAACACCTTGGGGATTAGTCCCGTCTCCACTTGTGTCGAATGTAGCTATGTTATGTCTATTGACAGAACTGAATAGCATCAAAGCGTTACAGCATGGCCGGCAAGCTGATGACATCATGCTGTGGGTAACAGGTGACAGCAATGGTCAGATAGAAGAAACTGTAATACACCATACATAAGGCTGAACTGTGTGCCGAAGAAATGAGGCTTTATTAAAGACGATAGTCTTTCTTGGGATACTTCGCAGAAATTTTGGTCTGTCTGTCTGTCCGTGACCCAATTCAGCTACTCGGCCAAAGTTAAACCACTTTCTCAGCGCCCAGCCATCTTGCACAAGTATTTTTTTTCATACTTGTGAACATTGTCGATCAAAAAGCAAATGTTACGCACGTCTGAGGCGCAACATCAATACATAAGTAGTAGTTGGTATGTTCCTTTAAAAGAAAATACATAGATACGTAATTCTGAAGACCCCAGCGTTTCTTAGGCTGCGCTCAAAAAGCGATGCTATACACGAACTGCCCTGGGTTCTGCGCAAGGTGATGTTTCTCGACAGCACTGCCTGATGGCGTCCATGTCTCACGCAGCGCCTCCTCTATTTTATCAAGGCCAGCCAGATGCGGCCGATTCAACATAGAGAAATCGCTGTCTGAGGCAAGGCAAAACATTGTAGTACTGCCGGCAGAAGACTATCGTCTTTCGACGACTTTTGCAAGGAAGCACGCAGATACGCGGCCAATTTTTGTCTAAAGGATATCCAGTCGTCATTCCGTCATAAAGGAGGCCAAGTAAATTGGTACGCCTAGTGCTCGCCTTCTTTATCATGTGCTGGATGCAACACTCCAAATGTCAGGGGAGATCGCCATAGGAAGTGCAATATTACGACTCATACAGAGACCTATGGGCATACACATACTCAATAAACTTGAAATAACAAACTACACAGCGTGATAAAGCACAACGGCAGACATTTTTGTAACGTATGGAAACATCTTTAGATACTCCCTTTACCTAGAAAGATTCCCCCAAATCACACAAGCAAAGACAGCAATGATAAGACAGTGGGGAAGTAAAAAAAACGTGAACAGTGCAGCATCTACATTCTCTGCTGTTTCCCATTTCAATTCAAAATGGTTGTTGCCTGGATAGTAATAAAAAGCACCTGGAGTCATCCATGATGCAATCAAGAGCCATTCTAGCATCATTTTTTTTGCCACCAAGGTCAGCGTATGATTAAAACAGAGCACTGCACTGTTCATATTTCTTTCCGTTTCCCCTGTACATAGCGCTTTGCAATGTGCCCATTGTAACAGATGTTGATCCGAAAGTGGGAGGTTCAATGTGAGCTTAAAACACCTAAGGAGACGACAAATTGCCCATTGCATTGGATTTCACATAAGCCAAATATGTAATAAATGAAAGACGGAGATTTTGAGGGCTCGCTTTTTTTTGTTCGACAGAACCTTAATGAAAACCAGCATATAATGAAGCCAACGGAGGTATTGGGGATGTTAATTGTACTGTTTCAAGTGTATCAGACTAATTGTGATATAGATGTGAATAAAGCAAAGTGGACGAAAAGACAATTTTCACTGACAAGCTTCAAACCTGCAACCTTCAAATGATGTGCCTGATGCTCCCCCATAGCTCAACTGGTAGAGCATCTGACGCATTATCCGAAGGTGGCAGGTTCGGTACCGGCCTGGGTCTAGTTGTCTTTTCGTCCACACTGCTTTATTCACATCAATCTCACAATTATACACTTAAGACAGTACAATTTAAGCCTCCTATACTTTCCTTGCTTCATTATCTACTGCTGTTTTTGATTGCAATGACATGTCGTTGAGCGTGCACACGTGTGGGAGTAAAGCTCACTGCGTCGCTCACTGTGCCGATTCATATCCAACTTTGCTTTCCCCCCTTTTTTTTTTTCTTATGACACAGCGTGTCTTCTGTACTAGGGTGTTTCCTTGTCTTGTTATAATGCGTCTTCCTTGAAATGGATCCTTTGACAGTACCACTTGTATGTTGTAAGCCCATTCCTGTATCAGCCTTTGGCTTACAGTATCTATATATAAATAAATAAATAAATAAATAAATAAATAAATAAATAAATAAATAAATAAATAAATAAATACTGAGCGCGACTGTACCTGAAGAAGTGCACAAGTGAATAATTCTTCGAACAGACAGTATGCTTGAAAAGCAGATAAATTCAGCTTTTATAGTCTGACAGACAAGAACAAGTGACTGATTGCCTGCATGGTTAAATTAGTAACACAAACACATTGCACGATGCACAACACATAAAACAGCACCTAGAACCACTGCAACAGACTACAGGTACACGTCAAAGGACACCATCGATTGCTCGTAAGCTACGCGGGCACCACAGAGCACAAGGAAAGGCAAAATAGCTCGGACACAATAGGACATGCATGACGGCGATGAAGAGGCAATGAAACTTATAGCCACTGAGTGTATCATCACTCTAGACCTTGGCGGTTACTGAAAGTTCCAACATACAGGTACGTATTTCACTGTGTACTCTGGACACAGAACACACAAAAATGGCATATGCTGAATGCACAATGAATGTGTGTTATATGCAGATTACACCTGTATGGGATTACCTGACAAGTGAACGAAGGCATGAAGCACACACAATCGACAGCCCGCGGAGCTCGCGTACACAGCACACTTCGTGCCTTTCTATTCGTGATCACACACATTGATTATATCTAAAAGCTAGCACTGCCTTTCAATGAATATTTCCACAGATGCTGATTAACTCTCATACTAATCACAATAACATCCAAAGAAACTTCTTTTATGCAGCGGGCGACTAGGCCTCAGCTCAAGCTTTGTCGCTTCATGTGTGTGCCGTGTTTCACGTCGTGCAAACCTGATGATGTCATAACCTCAATGCCGCTTTCTCAGCCAATCAGTGCCAGCGCGAAATAGCTCATGGGAATATTTTCCTACTACGAGTCGTTTTAGGACACATTATCCAGCACCAGGTGCAGAGAAAATTGGTGATCAAAGAGTACAAGAAGGAGCCTCCAGGGAAACCATTTGGTTAATACGAGTCAATTTCGCTTGCGTTCAATTAAAAGTTTATGGCATAAAGGTATGCCACCAGCGATAGAATGAGAAAAGGCAGATCTGCAAGGTACTGGAAAGCTCTGACTTGGGCGACTCAGCCAGCTTTTGTAACATGACCGTAGCTAGCCAGTGCGGGCAAACTGGCATCAAAGTTTGATACAAGTTATTGTGCCAGTTGTATGTCAAAAGATTTTATACTGAACACACAATTTTGTTTAGAGTTATACTTTAGTTTCTCTGTTTCGATTATAAATTGGAAATTTGTAGAAAATTGAAGCATTCTTCCTCTACATGACTATCGATAAGCATTCTCTGTGGTTGGGGACCATCAAGAAGTCGTTCGCATCACGACTTGCCTTATCTGAAATTTTCTGTTCGTATTGTTTCCACACAATACACATGAAGGCTACCTCAACCTGTCATTCACGACTCCAGCATTCTCGGGCATATATAAATACAGAGCTGTATAAAAACAGAACTTTGAAAGCGCTGAAAGAACTTGAAACAAGCCATATGCGAGCTAAACAGCAAATTCAAGTTTGATGCAGTTTCTGTATCGAAACGGCTTATATACACAAGAAAAAACCACAGGCAGCGTAAATGTACAGCACACTTCAGAGCACACACACGCCGCAAAGAATACTTTTGCGTCTAGCACCATTGCAGCGCATCGCAGGCTCATACCCCAACTGTTATTTTGTGAATCGTGAGCAAACTTGCTCAACTGGGCACACGATCGAGCATTCGGACGTGACGCGGTCCCCACAGCGCATCGCCAGAGGCAAAGCTCCACACACGCAGCAGAACATGTCGAATGACGGCGATGAAGAGGCAATAAAACTTATCGCCGCTCCGTACTTCACAGAGGACTGGCCGTTCACCCAAAGCACCAGTATACACGTATACATGTAAGCTTTTCACTAGAATGAACCCCGAACACGGAGCACATACAAATCGCATACGCTCTTTGCGGCGATCGAACACTTTTCACGTTTTTGTACGATGAGCATGTGTCATACGCAGATTACACCTGCAGATGATGACATTCTATTTCCCAAAGCAAAGCGAACGATGGCACGAAGCACACGAAATCGACCGGCCTCCGATCCTCGCGTAAACACAACACTCTCCGTCGGTTTCCGTAGGCGATCGCAGCCACTGATGAGGGCCGGAAGGCTGCGCCAGCTTGCTGCCTTTCGATGAATATCTCAGCGGCTGCTAATTAACTCTAGTGGTAACCACAATAACGTCCAAATAAGCTTCTTGTACGTGGCTGCCGACTAGGCTTCGCTACCTGCTTCATCGCTTTATCCGGGCGCCATTTTTCTCGAACAGCAGGCGTGATATGACGTCAGAGGCCACCGTTTTTTTTTTCTCAGCCAACCAGCGATAGAGAAAGCGAGCGGGCCCGCTTCGTCCGACCGAAGTGAAAAGTTGCTGCCGCCTCCTGTCCGGCCTAAAACCGGAACGGAACACGAAAGACGGAGCGGAGGCGGACGTGCGGCCGTACCGTGGTTGGGCGCACGTACCGTGGTTGGGCGCAGAGAAACTAAAGTATCACTAACCAAAATTGTGTGTTCAGTATAAAATCTGTTGATACACAACTGGCACAATAAGTAGTATCAATCTTTGATGCCAGTTTGTTCTCACTGGCTAGCTACGGTCATGTTACAAAAGCTGGCTGAGTCGCCCAAGTCAGAGCTTTCCAGTACCTTGCAGATCTGCCTTTTCTCATTCTATCGTTGGTGGCATACCTTTATGCCATAAACTTTTAATTGAACGCAAGCGAAATTGACTCGTATTAACCAAATGGTTTCCCTGGAGGCTCCTTCTTGTACTCTTTGATCACCAATTTTCTCTGCACCTGGTGCTGGATAACGTGTCCTAAAGAGACTCGTACCAGCAAAATATTCCCATGAGCTATTCGCGCTGTCACTTGACGTTATGACATCTTCAGCTTTGCACGACGTGAAACACGGCACATGCATGAAGCGACAAAGCTTGAGCTGAGGCCTAGTCGCCAGCGGCATCAAAGAAGTTTATTTGGACGTTATTGTGGTTAGTGGGATAGTTAATCAGCATCTGTGTAAATATTCATTGAAAGGTAGCAAGGCAGTACTAGCTTTTGGATATAATCAATGTGTGTGATCACCAATGGAAAGGCACGAAGTGTGCTGTGTACGTGAGCGTCGCGTGCTGTCGATTGTGTGTTTCATGCCTTCGTTCACTTGCAGGTAATCCCATACAGGTGTAATCAGCATATGACACACACTCATTGTGCATTCAGTATATGCCATTTTTGTGTGTTCTGTGTCCAGAGTACATAGTGAAATGCATACCTGTATGTTGGTACTTTCAGTAATCGGCAAGGTCTAGAGGGATGATACACTCAGTAGCTTTAAGTTTCATTGCCTCTTCATTGCCAACATGCCTGTCCTATTGTGTCCGAGCTATTTTGCATTTTCTTGTGCTCTGTGGTGCCCGCATAGCTTTCGAGCAATCGATGGTGTCCTTTGACGTGTACCTGTAGTGTGTTGCAGTGGTTCTAGGTGCTGTTTTATGGGTTGTGCATCGTGCAATGTGTTCGTGTTACTAATTGAATCATGCAGGCAATCAGTCACCTGTTCCGGTCTGTCAGACTATAAAAGCTGGATTTATCTGCTTCTCACACATACTGTCTGTTCGAAGAATTATTCACTTGTGCACTTCTTCAGGTACAGTCACGCTCAATATGAGTTGCAACACGCTGGCTGTGGTTAAAGTAACCCCCCAAGCCTAAACAATAACACAGACAAACGTTAAATTGGTTCAGGAAGTACCGCGAATTGAGAGAGTTTTATTCACCAATATTTTTCTACGTAAGTGCCAGTTTGCAGTGTTGGCGCTATGATGAGTAGGGACATCGTGTTGCAACTCATATTGAGAGCGACTGTACTTATTTACAATAAACGGCAGCGGACACTGGGTTAAGACTCACATACGAAACACGAAAAGGACGACACAAGCGCTGAACTTCAACTGATCTTTTTGTACGACCACATTTGCTTAAATAGCATCTTTATGCGCATGCGTGCAGCATATTGACTAGAGCAAAATGCAAAGACAATCTCATGAGCAACAAAAACCCAGAAGCCGCAATCAATTCACAATGCAAGAGCAGAATGATTCAAGATATGAAAACCGAAAATCGACACCAAAAAACCAAACCACATCACAGGTTAAAACCTAAAAACTTCCTCTCTTTTGATGATAGAGCGACCGATGGGCAGCTAATGCGGTCTTCCCTCCTTTCGAAAATTTCTGCCGCTTCTAAAATATCACATGCAATTTTGCCTTTTTCTTTACACACCACCCTCGTGTTGCCCAATATGGGTGCGCAGCCGCAGTTCCTGCAGTGTATGGCAAGGTGGCCTGCATCTTTCTTGGAGCAGTGATAATTGGGCTCTATGGTCAATATGACCAATCAACTAGCCCACAAGTACATTTTAAGCGACTGTACATCTTTTGGTGAGGTGCATCTACAAACTTGCTTAATTTTCGTGTGCTGGCAGGTCTAGACACTACCCATAGAAATGTTTTTAATATGAATCCTGGGCGGCCTTCATTTTTGTTACGTGGACGTCAGTTTGAACCGGACGATATTCATGTGTATGATTTTGTGTTCAGACCCAAATGGTTTGCACACTAAAGAATCATAACTTCTCTGCTAATGCCTAAATGTGCAGGTTTTTAGTGCAGGCATTTGTGAGAGCAGATGACAAGTGAACACATATTTGGTGAGGACTGTGAAATAATTTTAATTTATTACATATCTTCATGTTCTGTTAGAAAGCTATATGTGTGTAAGCATCCGAAATAAGTCAATCAAATTGCCGGGCTACTGGTGCGGACTTGCTTGTTCTGAGAACACGGTAAGGTGTGTTTAGATAATCGAAGTGATAGGGGAGTCCCACCTAGATGGTCGTTTCATAAAAATTTTATACTGTCATTAGGTTCTGATTGTGAACAATGCAGCAGCCGAACCGGTAAACTATAAATGAAGTCTTTGTTGGACCAAATGTGAGCCCAGCAAACCAACATATCATCTGAAGCTGCTATAATTGTTTTTTTTATGTATGCAGCTGTGAAGAAGTCAAGTTGTTCTGAAAACAGCTTTTCGTCACCAGTCCTTTCTATATTACAGAATGAAAATAAAGTTGATTGAATTTGCTTCACCTACTCACACTTATGAGTACTCATTCACAATTATGAGTACTCACTCACACTAATGCTTGTATACACTCACTCACTCTTCATGTACTGGTACTAATTCATGCCTTTGGAATGAGTATGACTGAGTGTACTCATGAGTGAGTATGCCTGAGCTATGCTCCCAAGAAACGCGTTATAAATGAGAAAGCAGCCTGAACTGTTTATATGATGCATTTTCATGTATTTTCTTTGTTATGAGACACATTTCCGAAATCGCAGTGCCAAATAAAAGAGGTCACTAACTTCATGCTCTGAGGCATGTCTCATCACACTACAATCATTAACCTAAAGACAAAGGTGATAGCTTCTGTTGTTATTCGCCACGTTAAACCAACAAACCCAGTTGGCCATGGCTTACCCGAATTTGCTGTGCTTTCATGCTATAAATCAATACAAATACTACTGATTGAAGTCTTACAGGTTACATGTCACTGATATTTTGTTTACACTGAATTATCTGGAGATAATGCCACGGCAGATAATTTCTGTATTTTGTGTGCAGCCACTATCATAATCAACAATGTATCTGTATATATGTTGTGTTTCTTATCAATTGAATGCTACATATTTCTTTTTCAAAGTCCGGTAACGTTCAGACCATGTATTATGTGTTGAAAACGAAATTATCAGAAGAGGCAGAAGAAGCCGAAACTTCGCATATGGTCCCCTAGGCCCAAGAAAACAACCGTTTACGCAGCCTCTGGGGCGAGCTCGGAATGCGCCCCTCTGGCTGTAACCTGACACCGAGGACAGCTGCGAGTAGGGCACCGGACAGGGTGTTGAGCACCGGGGGTAGAAGGAGCGAGGAGAAGACGACGCGGCGACGGCTTCTGTTGAAAATTGCCCTCCGTGCCGAGAGGAGCTCTTTTATTTATTGTGTTTCGTGCCGCCCTTTTTCTGCTCATAATTAAATAGTTATTGTTACCGGAACAACACATTGGTGTTTTATTTAACGAACGTGAACGACAGACTTTCTGGTGCCGAAACCCGGGACTCATCTTGCCATGGACATTGCAGTGATCTTCCAACTCCAACGACTCCACGCCAGAACGTCCCTGTGATCATCACCTGATGCCATCCTTCCGGTGAGCTTACCAGCGAACTGTTCAGTGAACATGGAACACGGGCGCAAGAAACGCATGGTCCTCCGGGGACAAGCCACACGTCTCATTAACAAATGTGAACAGGGCAGGCAAGTTAGCCTCACACCGAACGAAGCAGGAGTGCTGCATGCCCGGTTGACATATATACGGACAGAGCTCGACGCTGTCAACGAGATGGAGACCCTGGTTTCCGAAGACGACGTGGAGGATGAGTACACTCAAGTGACTGAGTATAACGACCGCATCCTGCAATGCTTAGCACGGCTGGAGCAGCGAACGAACGGTGGCTCAGAACAAGCCTGTCCAGCTCAACCAGCTCAACCAATTCGTGGTGACGTAATCGAAACAACGTCACAAAAGCTGAACGTCAAATTGCCAAGGCTTGAGCTGGTGAAACTCAGTGGGCGACGACATGAGTGGCAGCCCTTCTGGGAGTTGTTCGAACAGGTAGTGGACAACAACGATCAACTTTCCACTCTTCATAAGTTCCACTACCTGAGGGCATCTCTCACAGGTGAAGCAAGCCGCTGCCGTGCTTACCGGTCTACCCCCAACGTCCCGGTGCTACAATGACGCCAAGCAGTTTCTGAAGAAACGCTTCGGAAATGAAGAGCTCCTAATTCAGGAGCACATGAAGAAGCTCATCGACATCCCACCTGCGCGCACGTCGGACGATGTGCGCAGACTTCGGCGTCTGGACGACACTGTGTCAGCACACGTCAGGGGACTCGAGACCCTCGGCCGGAAGCTCGACAGCTTTAGCTCCATGCTACTACCCATCGTGCAACGAGCGATGCCGAGAGAGATTCTGCTCGATTTCAGCCGTAAGTGCGTAGTGGAAACATGCAGCCCCATCAACGACCAACAGGCCACAACTGACGGTTCATCGCTAACGACAGAGGAAGGAGACAGAGGTACTGTAAACACATTCTCAAGGCTCCTGTGAGTCCTGTCCTTTCTCCGAGTTGAGGTTGAAAGCCGTGAAAACCTGGCTGCACTACAGAGCATGGACGTTGAGCAAGCTCCGAAATACAGTGCCAAAGAAGCCCCCTCACTGCACGCAAAAAGGGGAACCCATGCTCCATCTGCTGCAATGCTGCACCAGAGCACCACCTAAGAAAAGTGCTTCTTTTGTAACGCTAGCAGCCACACAACGCAAAACTGTGGCGAAAAGAGAACGATAGCAGAAAAGAACACTTTTGCAATCTAATGGGAGGTGCTTCAGGTGCACGAAGAGAGGCCATCCAGCTCGAGAATGCCGATCTAACGTGCGATGCGCGAAGTGTGAGAAAAGGCATGCCAGCACGATGTGTGATCCAATGTATGCAAAAACGGACGCACGACAACCGAACAAACCTGTCTCAAATGCGCACGTGACTCTGGAGGCTGCCGTCAAAGGCAGCGAAACCGCCACGAAGAAGACAGTTCTGCTGCAAACTGAGAAAGCTTGGTGTTGCGGTGAGATCTCCAGTGCTCGTGTGCGAATATTGTTCGACGGCGGTAGCCAACGCTCGTACATTACATCGGCTACGGCAAAGAGATTAGGATGTAGACTGATCGGCAGCGAAAGGCTGACAGTCGGCTTCTTCGGAGGTCACCAAGATGAAAGATTGTACAACAGAGTGTCTGTCAAACTAAAAACCAGCGATCTAAGGGAATTCGAGATAGATGTTCTTGAGACGGATGTCATTTGTGACCAAATCCTCCCCTCACCGCCAGAAATGTGGACCGACCGCCTTGCTGCACTCGGCTACAAAGTTGCCAACTTCAACGACGATGGTGACCCTAACTCTGTTGAGCTGCTCATCGGGTCGGATCACTTTTGGAAGTTCACAACTGGCCGCACCACTGGGCTTGAAGGAAAGCTGAGAGCTCTTGAAACAGTGGTCGGCTGGACTATTCACGGGCCTGTGGAGGGGAGTAAAGAATCGTCCCAGTGCACACAAACAGTCGCGCTTCGAACGTCAGTCATAGAAAGAAATGCGGCTGACGTACTTACCAAATTTTGGACACTGGAATCTATTGGAGGAAGTGACACTGAGAAAGCGAAAGAACCAAATCCTACCCTGGAATTTTTCGAAGAAACCATCAAGCGAGTGGATGGTCGTTACGAGGTGGCTCTTCCTTGGAAGCCCGTAACATCGCTGCACCACAATAAGGACGTGGCCATGAAGCGTCTGCATCACTTAACAAGGCGCCTTCAAAACCATCCACACTTGTGTCAAGATTATGACTCAGTGATCAGACACTACGATAGACTGGGGATAGCGGAACTTGTCGAAGACAGCATCAGCGAAGCCGATATTATTTACTATATGCCACACGAGGCTGTGTTACGCGACTCCCACAAGATTCGAGTGGTTTTTGATGCCTCTTCGCACGGTAACTCAGCAAAATCACTCAACGACAACTTGGAGAGCGGACCGAACTTGACAGCAGATTTAGTCGGTTTACTCCTGAACTTTCGCCGACATCAAGTGGCACTAGTTGCTGACATCGAACAAGCGTTTTTGCAGGTTGGTGTAAGACCTGCGGACCAAGATACGTTGCGTTTCTTGTGATTCGAGACAATGCCTAAAACCGGCGAACCACTTCCGCCCATTGCAATTTGGCGCATGACTCGGGTTTCTTTCGGAACGACTGCTAGCCCATTTCTGCTCTCCGCAGCACTCCAACACCACTTGAGGAAAAGCGAAGAGCAATACTCTCAATCCACAAGTCGGCTCAAGAACAGTCTTTACGTGGATGACTTGCTGGAGCTGAAAGTGAAGAAGCAGCATTCAGGCTGCACAACGAGGCAACCGAGATATTTTAAGCTGCCGAAATGCAGTGTTGTACGGAACGGCGTTCCAAGGAACGACGTTCCAGGAACTAGTTCCTTTTGGCAGGAACGGAGGAACGCCACCGTTCCATTCAGGATCGGTGAAACTGTAACGGTAACTCGTTACGTTCAAGCAGGAACGGTAGAGGGAACGGCGTTCCTTCTGTAAACGTTCCACGGTATTCTACAGGCCCACGCACGCAGCACATCATGCAGAAAAGGGCGGATGGGCGACCATGCGAGGCGCGAAAATGTAGCTCTCGCCTATCACGTGACTACGATGCATCCCGATTTTTACTTCATATCGCCCGCCAGGGGGGCGGGGAACCGAAAGACGCGGAGACTGACCACGGGCGGGAGGAACAGTTGATTTTTTACAGCAGAGACGTTATGCTCGAGGTTTCCATCTGTCGTAGAAAGAAAATTATCATCACCGTGAACCGGCACGTACTCTCTTCGTCATCGCCATCCTCTTCTGCTGCTCTCCCAGAACACGAGCGCCGATTTGTCCGGCGCGGGATGCAATAACTCTGATGGACCGAGAGAATGAGTACAGAGAGAGCGAAAGGAAGTGATATAGAGAAAGAGATAAATTCTTGGCTATAAAATGTTTTCGGCGAGGCGAGATTCGACACCGCCTATCCACGATCTGAAGGCGAGAGTAGTAACCACTTGGCTATCTAGTTTTTATTTTTTTTTTCCGTGGTATTTATTCAACATAGACATGGCATTTTGAAGCAATTCAATACAGACAGAGAACTAATACGCTCACTTTGCTCGTATCGCGACCCAACGACGAACGCACAGTGCTGAAGAATTCGCATTCATCTCTAGAACGAATACATCAAGTAACTGCCATTGCCCATTATACATTAGAACGGTGGTAATGATAAACACATCAACCATGCAATATAACATTCTGACTGACTATCCATTTGCTCGTATACATCACTTAGCTGAGTGACCATATACTAATGAAGTAGGATGTGGAGGAAATTATTGGCTATGCGTCTTTCTGCAACATGCGCACATGCTAGAAGTGTATAGCATATCCTTGTATAGTGCAGTATATCGAGGGGGTGGGAAGGAGAAGTGATGGTGAGGAGGACGGAAAGGAGGAGAATAAAACGAGTATAGAGAGACAGAGAAAAACAAAAAGGAAAAAGAAGATAGAAGGCGAGAGAACGCACACAGAGAGACAGAGAGAGAGAGAGAGGAAAATAAATAAGAGCATGAAAGCCAAGACAGAGAGCAAGAGACAGAAAGACAGAGGACGAAATATACAGAAATATGTTCGATGGCTGTGAACCGGGGACTTTACTAAGGCGCAAGTATGTATCCTGAACATTATTTTCTGCTCACACTGAAATACTGAATGAGCACTCATTAAACGCCTAAGTATTGTCCCTTTCGATGCGATTTCCTGTGCAAGAAATTGATCTGAATATGTGAAGTGCAGCATCCTGACTGCGCCTTTGAGGACCGGCGTTGAAAATTGCCACATGTGTTGGACTTAAAATAGACGAGCACGAAATTTGCAGTTACATGTATGTAGTAAGACCAGTGGTCTGGCAAAAATTTGTCTAGGAGCGTTTATTTAGATTTCTTTACCTATGTATAATCTGTTGTCGGCAATGTTAAATTAGTTTGATATATGTAGCTGGATGGGAGCTTTAAATTGCTCACTTTATTTCGCCTCAGGATCATCCGACACTGTATATTTATTAAAAACTCAAATGTAACGTTAATGTAACGACACGTTCCAATTTTGGAAAAGTAACTGTAACGATGATGGTTTTAGCGCTAGAAAAGACGAACACATGTGGGAGACAGGACAGGCGCTACTAACAACTGATTTATTGCAAAGTTGCAATGAAATATATAGCACAATGGTGCGCAGACGCAGCGAGCGCTTAACAAGGCAACACCACTTATCAGACTACAGGCGTGTCATATCAAAAAACCTAATTTCGTTCTGGTGCAAGCAGATAGACGTGTCACTAACACAGTTACTTCCTTTTTTCTTTATATGGTACGCCTCCCAAAGTTCACGAGCTGATTTGTTCCGGCTTCTACACAGAATCTTGGCCTCGCGAAATAACGGCTCACACGTGCATTTTCGGCAGTGGGACGAAAGATGGGGACCATCTACTTTCTTTAGATTTTGCGCGTGCTCCCTTAACCGGTCATTAAGGCAGCGGCCAGTTTGCCCTACGTACGACTTTCCGCAAGACAGCGGTATGTCGTACACCACTCCTTGCACACATTTCACAAAGGGCGAGGCATTCTTCTTTGAGCATCCTTTCTTGCTACCCACCTTTGTTGTGCGAGGGCAAAGCTGTGCGAGCTTGTTTGGCGCTGAGAAAACAAGCGGGACCCCATGCCTATTGGCAACCTTCTTCAGGTTATGTGAAACCTTATGTACATATGGTACAACTTCAGGTTTTTTCCCCAGTGCCCCCACATCCGCTGTTTTCCGCTTGGCGCTGCCCTTCAGTTTTAGAAGTAGGGCCTCAGCCACCCCCACTAAGACCGGTCCAGGGAATCCCGCCGATAATAGTCTTTCCAATTGTTTCGAAAATGCCTCTGCTACAACATGCGTGCACGATTTTCGCAGGGCCGAGTCCAGGCAGGATACAGCGATGCCCCTCTTAACAAGCTTTGAGTGGGCAGAGTCATACGGTAGGAGTTCATTTCGTGCCCTAGAGGAATACATCCAACAAGTGTGACCCTTACACAACCGCAAATTAAGATCTAAAAACTGCAACGCGTTACACTGGGACAACTCTCGCGTGAATGACAAACCCTTTCCATACTCTTTAAAAAGGTTCACCACTAGGTCCACCCTGTTGCGGTATGTCACTGTACTCTTCTCGCTTAAAATAATCAAAAAATCGTCCATGTATCTAAAAACTTTCTTAACCTGATCGCTTAGAACCCGCTCAAGGCATTGGTCAATGTTAGCAAGAAGTATGTTGCATAAAACAGGTGCCACGCACGACCCGATGCAGATTCCCTTATCTTGCAAGAATTGTCGCTCGTTAAAGGAGATAAAAGTGTTCTTGAGGTAAAAGTCTAAAAGGGTTAAAAAATTATCTGCCGTGAGTCCTGCGGTGTTTTGAAAGGCAATTACACCGTTTTCTTCTATGCACGCTTTCACGGCGTTAAAAGAGGGGGGCCATGGGGAACGGAATAGAATAAATCTTCTACATCAATAGAAAAGGCTTTACCCAAGCACTCGTTTTCTCGAAGGAATTTCACATCTTCAGAATTTCGGGTATAGAAAGGGTCTTTTATCTGGAGGCTGGAAAGAGTACGTAAAAGGAATTTACTAACATTATGCTGCCAGGTACCTCTCTCACTTACGATCCTCCTAAACGGCACTCCCGGTTTGTGCGTTTTAGCGCTAAAAAGACAGTCAGAGTGTTACCTTTACTTTCCTTTATTTCTTTAGCCCGTCTTTCGAGATTAAAACTTTTGCAAAGTTTTGCTACGTTAGCTTTTGCTTTTGACACGCTCGTCTTGATGGGCGTGAAGTTTTTGTTTTTGCTGGGCGTGAAGTTTTTGCCTGAATGGATTTTTCATTGTACGTCCCTTGCGGTAACACGACAAACCCGCCGTCTTTATCAGCCTGTAGCACTGTTATACTGTTATCGTGTGCAATAAACGTCAGTTGTTAGTAGCGCCGTGTCCTCGTGCCTTCTCTCTCGTGTTCGTGTCTCCTTGTGCTGAAACATAAGAAATGCAGTACCAACTAGCCCACCAGTCGGTTTTATTGAACTGTAGCAAACACATGTCATTGTCTCTAAAGTACGTTACCACATTATCTAGACACTTTTTCGTGTGACAATTTGTGATTCTTGTGTCGCCTTCACAAGGCTGTCTACACCTTCTAGTAGGCATCGCTCTTGGCTTTCACTGGGGGCTTTCTTTGCGATGTTTCGATTAAACGCTGCAAGTTCATGCGCGGAAACACTGGGTTCTAAACTATACTTAGGACCCTTCTTCAACAGATTGGCAATATTATCCGGAATGGGAGCGTCTCCTATTACAACTAAACTATCTCTAGAAACATCCTTTTTCATTCGCTTCCAAGGAAATGCCTGAGAAATGTTTGCCACAAAGATTCTGTCAAGCGCGCTATAGGTTCTCTAATGCGACAGAGTTTGATTGTTACGTTTATATTTCGCGAGGCCACGATTCTGGGTAGAAGCCGGAACAAATCAGCTCGTGAACTTTGGGAGGCGTACCATATAAAGAAAAAAGGAAGTAACTGTGTTGGTGACACGTTTATCTGCTTGTACCAGAACGAAATTACGTTTTTTGATATGACACGCCTGTAGCCTGATAAGTGGTGTTGCCTTGTTAAGCTCTCGCTGCGTCTGCGCACCATTGTGCTATATATTTCATAGCAACTTTGCAATAAACCAGTTGTTAGTAGCGCCTGTCCTGTCTCCCACATGTGTTCGTCTTTTCTAGCGCTAAAATCATCATGTTATGTAATCACCAACTCGCCCAACAAGTTCTTATTCAGTATATAACTGTAACGAGTTCCTTTTACATTTGAGGAACTAGTAACGGGAACTCGTTCCAAAATTGGGGAGGAACGAGGAATGAGCTATCGTTCCTGTTTAAGAGGAACGTGTACAACACTGCCGAAATGAAACTGCACAAATGGTCATCTAACAGCGAAACGCTACACCAGCGATTCCAGAGGGACTCCCGTGGCGCCATACATCTCGGCTATTTTTCGGGAGTGCTTAAGGTTTTGGGACTGTCGTGGGATCCATGTGCTGACAAGTTAACGTTCTCCCCATGCACGGATCACATTCAAGATGTCGAACACCCCACAAAAAGGTCCATGCTGCAAACAACGGCGCGGATATATGACCCACTGGGGTGGCTGTCTCCCTTTATTGTACGCGCCAAAATCCTCTTTCAACAGCTGTGGCGCAGAAACATCGGCTGGGACGACACTCCACCTGACGACATTGCGACTGCCTGGGGAGAGTGGCTTGACGGACTCCAACATCTGCATGATGTTCAAGTACCCCGGTATTGCGGGTCACAAACGAACGGAGGGATGACGACCTGCCTTCACATTTTCGCCGATTCAAGTTAATTGGCATACGGAGCGGTCGCCTACCTAACTCTGAAGGGTGACAGCGGGACAAGTTCGACAATTTTAATGAGCAAATCAAGGGTTGCGCCAGTCAAGGAAATTACTCTGGTGACATTGGAACTAATGGCATGCCTGCTTGCAGCTCGATTGTGCCGCTACATTTTGGGTACCCTCCAAGAGAAGCCTCCGAACATCTTCCTGTGGACAGATTCAACAATCGCGCTCCATTGGATCCTCGGAAATGCCGACCACTGGCAGTACTTCGCGCGCAACCGCGTCACTGAAATCCAACATCTCACGCATGGGTTCACATGGAGACATTGCCCCGGAAAAGAAAACCCAGCGGATCTTCTGACACGCGGAGTACCCGCCACGCAGCTGGCCACAAACAAGCTCTGGTGAAAAGGTGCACCATGGATTTCCCAGGCAGAGGTAAATTGGCCCCGAGTGATTCCCGTGACGACGTTCAACGAAGTAGAGCTAGAGCAACGAAAGGAAACAAGTGCATTGCCGGCTACGGCATCGCCACCCACTGGTTCGGCCATCATCTGCCTGAAACAATACGGTAAAATCTCAAAGCTGATCAGAGTGACAGCGTGGAATTTTCGGTTCATCGCAAGAATGAAACACCAAAGCCGAGAATTGGGATCCCTCACATCGGGTGAGCTGAATAAAGCGAAACAATATTGGATACTTCGTGAACAGAGAGAGGGATTTCCAAGAGAAGTCGCATGTGTCGCCAACGGAACACGAATACCACCTGACTCACCCTTGAGAAATGTTTCACTCATGATTGACAGTGATGGAATATTAAGAGTTGCCGGACGGCTGCAGCGTAGCCAAGTTGACTGCAACGAGAAGCGTCCCGCTGTATTACCAAATACGAGCAACATAGCAGAACTTCTCGTCTTACAGTGTCACCGAAAAGTGTTGCATGGAGGAATACGGGACACATTGACGCAACTGAGGGAGCGGTTCTGGGTGATCGGGGCGAGGCAGATGGTAAAGAGAGCCGTAAAGGCGTGCGTAACGTGCCAGCGTTTTCATTCAAGGCCAGCGAGCCAAGTGACCGCTCCTCTTCCTACTGATCACATCACCCAGGCCTCTCCTTTCGAGGTGACCGGTGTCGACTTCGCTGGCCCTCTTCTCGTCAAGGGGGGCAACGACGACGAAGTCGTACATTGCTCTCTTCGCATGTGGTGTCACCCGGGCAATACACCTCGAGTTGGTGAGTGACATGTCAGCTGCTTCATTTTTGCTTGCTTTCCGCCGATTCATATCTCGATGAGGACTACCGAGCACTATTTATAGTGACAATGCACTCACGTTCAAGAAGATGAGCAGAGGTTTTGCCACACTCTGGACAGTTAGTAACTTCGCCGCCAACTCTCGCATACAATGGAAGTTCATTGTGGAGCGCTCGCCGTGGTGGGGCGGATTTTATGAGCGCTTGATTGGGCTCACTCAACAGGCTCTGAGGGAAACGCTGGGAACGAGCAGCCTCGGATTTGAGGAGC
Organism: Rhipicephalus appendiculatus; assembly: GCA_030522465.1. NCBI lineage: Eukaryota > Metazoa > Arthropoda > Arachnida > Ixodida > Ixodidae > Rhipicephalus > Rhipicephalus appendiculatus. The sequence continues at coordinate 34,790 of JALIZH010014370.1, read as the reverse complement.
TCAGCACAACGCTAAGCGAAGTGGAAGCCATGTTAAACTCGCGCCCCCTAACACATGTCTATACGGAGCCGAACGAGCCCAAACCGCTTTGCCCAGCCTTATTTTTGACGGGAAGACGGCTGACGTCGCTGACAGGAGATCGCAGCCCTTTCCTCCTCCCACCTTAAACAGATGTTGTCACACCGAAGTAAAATACTGAAGCAATTCTGGAAGAGATGGACAAATGAATACCTAAAAGAACTTCGGAACTATCAGCTGAAAGGGAAGATACCAAAGATACCAAGTCAGCTGAAGGCTGGCGACTTGGTTCTGCTAAGCGAATCGATGTTACCAAAGCAGATGTGGAAGACGGAAGCTGTTAAATCCACATATCCAGGCCGCGACAGGTCGTGCCAAGTGCGAATGCCCGGAGGAACAATGCTTCGACGACCTGTTCAGCTACTGCACCCGGTTGAGCTATATAGCTAAGGGCAAATGACAGCGTCATTTGAGGGGGGTAATGTGTTGAAAACGAAATTCTCACAAGAGGCAGAAGAAGCCGAAACTTCGCATATGGTCCCCAGGCCCGAGAAAACAACCGTTTACGCAGCCTCTGGGGGCGAGCTCGGAATGCGCCCCTCTGGCTGTAACCTGACACCGAGGGCAGCTGCGAGTAGGGCACCGGACAGCGTGGTGACCACCGGGGGGAGAAGGAGCGAGGAGAAGACGACGTGATGACGGCTTCAGTTGAAAATTGCCCTCCGTGCCGAGAAGAACTCTTTTACTTATTGTGTTTCGTGCCGCCCTTTTTCTGTTCATAATTAAATAGTTATTGTTACCGCAACAACGCATTGGTGTTTTATTTAACGAACGTGAACGACATTATGTTCCACAAGCAATGTGTTTGGATTTGTAACACTGCGATTCCAAGCACTTTGTGCAGTCCAAATGTTGTTATTGTTGCTGAAACCATCTTTCGGCAATGCCCTAGGGTGAAGTGTAGGCAATGAATGAAGGAATAAGTTAGTAAATAGTGCATGAGTAATGTTGCTTCATAACATGCACTATATTGCATTTCTACTAATTCAGTGAAGCACATGCAGATAGTTGTGCTAGTTTGGCTGGCACAGCGGGACCGAATAATTCCCCTTGAGGGCATTAATGCATAGTGTAGCAAGGGGTGGGGGGTGTGGGATGTAAGCTCCATCTTTATCTCAGTGCTTCAGGTATGTGAAATTGGAACCACACTTATGCCACCTGATCTAGGAGCAACAATCCATGTGGACCTCATCCCATGTCACATGAACCCATACTTCCACTCAAAATAGCAACAAGCCTGAGCAGCCGCCCTGCGCAGACGGCAGTAGGATGCAAACACCCACTTTACTGATACGGTCTGATCCTCCTGTAAGCGAGACAGGAACTTCTACTACCAGTGCACATAGCGTCTGCCAAGAGCCGTCTTGCACCACCCAGTTTAGGAGCAATTACAGGGAATATGTACTAGCAAAAGCAAATAACTATACAAGCAAAATACAAATTAAGGTATTAATAAATACTTGTACAAAAAATAGTATTACTAAATATAGCATCATATTCGTACCTATAAAAAAAAGAGAAGACATAATGGCATCATAGTTTATGCTTGGTGAAAACGTGAGAATATAATGCAGTGCAATTTAAAAAATTTTAATAACATTTGTAATTGTAAAAACCATCTATTTAGAGTGGTACTTTTTGAATGTCTGGATTTCAGTTTGTTATTGGTCATATGCCTTAAGAGTCGTTGGACATGATAATTTGGTTGGCTGTGATACATGAGACTGTTTGGCGTAGAGCACACCCACAAGGACAAAGAAGGACACACACACACACACACACAGTTGGTTATGATCCAGTCTCATGGATCATAACCAACTAGCCCAACAACGCGCCTTGGGCTGTGATAATTAGGAGAATGTTTTATTCAGACACACTTCTGCGATAAGGTGTGTAGTATGTTAAACAACACAGGAAAAGATGAGAGATTGTACATGATGTGTGATTCCTAAGCGATTTTTCCTGGTGAAGCAATTTTAGGTTCTGCACATACTTCTTTGCTCACTCTCAGTGCCCATGTGGGTATCCTCACTTCATTGTGTAGTTGAGTAGTTGACTAAGAGATTATAGAAGAGGCCCAGCTTGCAGGTTCACACAGAACATGTTGCGCAAGAGTCTTAAAGTGTCACTCGAAAAGGACAGGTTGTTTTGTTATGCAAATGAAGAATTGTAACAAATGTTTTCTCAATTTTTCCGCCTACTTTGGCCTAGGTGCTAATCGAGCAATGAACACACTGTTTGCTGATTGCAAGGATTTCTGATGAACTATGTTGATATGCAAACATTGCACTCTATAAGTAGAGACCACGGAGTAAGATAAGAGAGGAGCGCCGACTCCGCCGCCGCCCCACGCATTCACTCGGGACAAACCGCGCAACGCGGACGCGGCGGTCTAACTCATTCCTTTGCTCTCCTCCTCCGCTCCTCTTCACGCTTCCGCACATGCTTTCTCCTCTCCCGGCGCTGATCGCAACGCGTAGCGCCATCTGTCGAGGCGCATAAAAATTATTCAACACCTGCGCTCATGAGCGCATGCGCCAACTGGCAGCGGACGGCGGCGGCGGCGGCAGGGAACGGCGTGCGCGGAGCATGTCGTCTGCTAGAAACCCGTTCGCTCGGCATTCTCAATATGACAAAAAAAAAGGAAAAAAAAGAAAAAAAAACGCGTATATATGCGTACCAATACTAAAATATGATTTAAAAACATCGTACTGCTTTTTATACACATATGCGAAACATTGTAACATATCTTCAGTGAAAGCAGACGAAAAATTATGCTGGTCCGCCGCGGTGGTATAGCGGTTAGGGTGCTCGGCTGCTGACCCGAAGGTCGCGGGTTCGATCCCGGCCGCGGCGGTCGCATTTCGATGGAGGCGAAATGGTAGAGGCCCGTGTACTGTGCGATGTCAGTGCACGTTAAAGAACACCAGATGGTCGAAATTTCCGGAGCCCTCCACTACGGCGTCTCTCATAATCATATGGTGGTTTTGGGACGTTAAACCCCAGATATTATTATTAAAAATTATGCTGAACAAAAACGGCAGAGCAGAAGTACACTTATTTTCCACGTCTGGAGGTCTGCGCGCTAGTGTTGGTTGGACATTTTCGTGTTGCACCCTTTGGTTAGCATGTCTTCAGTGTGCTTCTTCATACTCGAAGGTTCAAGGTGTCTTGGTACTTGTGTGTGAAGACACGGAGCAACCGGACAGGAGGCAATGAAGTGTTTTGTTCCTGGCTGTAAATATCGTTACGGCAAAGGGCGAGAGAAGATTCTGCTTTTCGCGGCCCCATCTGATCCGCAGCTACTGGATCAGTGGCGTCAAAATGTTCCTGTGAGTAAGCGACCCCTCAAATCCAAGGACAAAATATGTGCTCGACACTCCGAGAAGCACCTCATTTTTGATAGGTACTTCAGCGAACACAAAGGAAATCTCCTACTAGACGTAAAGAAAGTGCCTCGACTTCGAAAGGGAGCCATTCCTTCAATCTTTGAGGGAAGCATGGCTAAACTGGATATGTGGCCCGAATATCTCGCCAAAAGTCTGACTGTGAGACGTGCAGGGACGCACTTGGTTGAACTTTACAGCCCGTTAAAGAAGACATTTCCAGTCTGACTCCCACCAAAACACGCGGCCGATTAATATATCCAAACATGCATCTGTACAGACTGTTGCACGTGGCCGAGAGCTACTTTTCATGTAATGCAAAGTCGACTAATGTCTACGAGGCAACGATTCACCATGTGCTGGGGCCACACAGTCTCAGCTTCCCTTGTGAAGCTCACAAGGAAGAGATTATAGCGGGAATTCTGCAATTTCTACGTTCTAATGAGAATGAGGCAATTTTCCTCGCAAGAGAGCCGAGCGGCTCAGAAAGCGTCGAGAGAAAAAAGAAGCAAGCGAAGCATCTTCGCACTTAACGAAAGGAAAGAAGTGACAAACGCCACCTCTTCATTAAAAGCTTCTTTTCGCTGTAATTACATTCCGGTCCCATTTTCTAGTTTTTCTTTCCCTGTTAGCTTATGTACTAACAAGCCATGTTTGTCAGCGCACTTAAAATTTTTCCTATGTTACTTTACGTACCGTGTTCTTGCCATGTTACCTTATGTGCTAAGTTTATGTATGTTACGTTTATGTACGTTGTTGTATCATTTTATAATTCTGTGTGGTGCACGTTAAACATGTCAGGCAATGGGCCTGTTTCGAATAAATGAAATAAAACGATACAAAGGGTTATTTCTTCTCATAATGTCAATCCGCAAACTGGAAAAGCTATGCGCTCTACAAAAAAGAATTGGTAGCAGGCGTACAGCACGCGCGGAGCAGACGACAACGCGGATATGCATGCAGACCCGCGAACGCGGCCAAGCACGCGTCCGCGCCGTTGCTATAGCAACGACAGACGGAGTCCCCGCCCGTGGCTCTGCTCGGGGACAGCGTCTCTCCTCCGCCGCTTTTCTCCATTCGTAGCGCCATCTGGCAAACACGCCGCGAAGCATGAAGCGGCGTTGCAAAATGTGTCCCTTCCAGACGAGCGGAGTCGGCGCTCCTGTCTATCTTACTCCGTGGTAGAGACTAATACATCCATGCAAGATGCATAGATGCAACGACTATGCATTCACTGCATGTGTACATTACTATGATCTGAATCTGGTGCCACAGCTGCCACAGCACAACGTTCTGTCTCGTTTCGTGCCTTGCATTTTATGAGCCTACTCTTATCTCACAGTACTCAGCTTTGAATGAATGATAGTAGGGGAATTTTAAGGGCTCATTTTTTCTTTGTCGAGTTACTTTGTTGAGTTATTGTTGAGACGAGTTACTTGATTCGAGTGGGCTTTCAGATGGAACGCAGGTACCACTCACGTATTTATGTTATCTGGGCCATGCTCTTTTCCTTTTATAAAAACATAGCTCAATATTAGCTACCCTAGTTGATGATACTACTCATATGACAGCGTTGCCTGTGCCAGTAGCTTAGGTAGAGCTTGCTATATATAATTCAGCGAGAGTGATCAAATGAGAATACACACATGGCAGTTGTTGACAGCTACCAGTCATTAGTCAATCATTTTCGGATGTTATCATTGCTAACAGTAGGATCATACATATTACAACACTGCTTATTTGTTGTGCACTTTGACAATGTACTATGTGTTGCTTAATTGTTGTATAAAGTATGGTTAAGTATATTGAAGGGACAGCAGAATGACCATTGAGACTAGCAACAAGGAATGTAAATAATGAGTTCACTGCAAAGAATTTGTGTTGTAAGCTATATGAATATTCGCCTTTATGTAAGCACACTATTCTTGAAAACATCTGACTAGCAGCTATGTGTAACAATCATTAGATAAGTTTTAAGGAACTTCATGCATACACTAAGTTCACTTAATGCGTCAAGCTTACCACTTTTATGTACAGTAAGAACTGCACGCATGCTGGACACATTTTGTGTTTCTGGTATAGTGAACTTCTATTTTGTTCAGAAAACTTAAAAGCTACAAGAATGAAATTTCCACAAGGTTGTTGTTTACTGCTGCAATTTCTCCATGTGTTTTTAGATATGAAGGAAAATAAGACAGCAATAGAAGAGAGAAAGAGATAACAATATGTGGGTACCTAATGGTGGCTAGTAGCCCATGAGCCTGTGGGCACTTTCAGCCAGTGGGATGGCCCACAGTTGCTCTTTTCAGGCTGGTTTGAGCATCACAGACTCCCACTACTCATCAATACTTACTATGTGGCCCTTTTGGGTGAATTGAGGGCAAGCCATAGAATGCATGGTTAGTCTACGTGTTTCTTACATTCTTCACATTTGTCTGAATAATGGCCTGGGTGGCAGTAGTAATAAGCCACCGTGTTTGAGCATTATTGGTTTAAAGGAGGCACCAGGTCACCACTTCCTGCGTAGTAATTGTCAGATGCATAGGGGTATATACTGGGCTCTTCCCAGTCTGTTATGATTATAGATCTCCCTGTACCTAACTGTGCAGTTCCCTCTTTACCCAGAAGAGCACCTTAGTCACCCGTTACATAACCCCTTCAGGCGCAGCTTCCACATATGTGGACGCGACTTGTTTTTGCCAGTTCCTCGGACTTGTATGAAAGAAAGGGCAAGATACATTGCGTATAGGATCAATTGAACCTTCTACATAGTCAACGCGTCTTGACTTGACCCCAACGTGCTGCATATGACTTCAGCCGATCACTTTGATGAAGGCACTACGATGTTTGACGGGTCGCTGGGCGTGCCGCGATCCAGAACCAACTTCTTAAGTATTATTTTTCTTTGCTGAAAATGAACACAGCCAAGAAAGAACTGCGTGTGCATTTTGAGCCTAAGATTACCTTCTTTTTGTGTAAAAATCGTACATGAGTGGTAGCAGAATAATTAAATATTTAATTATACGATAATTAAGATTAATTAGCAAAGCTTGCCAAAAACAACATATTTCTTCATTTTCTTTCTTGGAATGTAGTAACGACTGCTTTAGAATTATGTTGTGGGAAATTTAGACATTTCCGAATAGTGCATCATAATGCGCGCCTGAAGGGGATAATATTGCTGAAGCCATAGGATGAGCCGCCTCACTTCTGGTAAAATGCCCAATCATTGAGACAGAATTTGCTGTTTTTTCAGTAAGATGCACCCGTGGTGAAGTTGCAGAGTGGGGCTTTGGAGTCACTGATTAAATATTTGACACAACCTTAACGAAAACCATTGAAGAAACAAAACAGGCAATCATTTGTTGAAAGAAAAACACACATATATTAACATTTCAGGGTCGCTACGGGTACACTGAAGAGGGTGCAAGAGGGCGCGACTATTTATGTGTTGGGTGGTGCAGACTGCCCATGTATATCTCGGGGAGATTGCCCTGCGGCCGGTCAATTGTGTACAGATTCTAAAAGTAGCCTTGTCAATAGGCACTTCTTTGTCTCGATTACTCCTGCAGAATCCTAGTTGATGGTGTGGTTAGTGTTCAATTGATGATCTGCCAAGGCATTCAAGCTTGCATTGTCTTTCCTGGCGTCATTCTGGTGCTGCTGGATTCCTGTTTTAAAATTACCAGTTTCACCTATGTAGGATAATGAAAACGAGTATATAATGAAGCCAAGGAAAGTATAGGAGCCTTAAATTGTACTGTTTTAAGTGTATAATTGTGAGATAGATGTGAATAAAGCAAAGTGGGCAAAATGACAACTTGCCCCCGGCCGGTACCAAACCTGTCACCTTCGGATAATGCGTCAGATGCTCTATCAATTGAGCTATGGTGGAGCATCAGGCACATCATTTGAAGGTTGCAGGTTTGGTGCCTGTCAGTGGAAATTGTCGTTTCGTCCACTTTGCTTTATTCACATCTATATCACAATTACTCTCATACACTTAAAACAGTACAATTAACATCCCCCACACCTTCGTTGGCTTCATTACCTGCTGGTTTTCATTAAGGTTGTGTGGAACAAAACACACGAGCCCTCAAAATTTCAGTCTTTCATTGATTGTATATTTGGCTCATGTGGAAACCAATGCAATGGGCAATTAGTCGTCTTCTTAGGCGTTTTCAGCTCGCATTGAAGCTCCCACTTTGGGATCAACATCTGTTACAATGGGCACATTGCAAAGAGCTATGTACAGGGGAGATGGAAAGAGATGTGAGCAGTGCAGTGCGCTGTTTTAATCACGCTCTGACCTTGGTGGCAAGAAAATGATGCTAGAATGGCTCTTGATTGTATCATGGATGACTCTAGGTGCTTTTTATTACCATATAGGCGACAACCACTTGAAAGGAGATGGGAAACAGCAGAGAATGTAGATGCCGCACTGTTCACGTTTCTTTACATTCCCACTGTCATATCATTGCTGTCTTTTCTTGTGTCATTTGGGGTGAATCTGTCTAGGTAAAGGGAGTATCTGAAGATATTTCCATACATTACAAGAATGTTTGCCGTGCTTTATCACGCTGTGTAGTTATGTCAAGTTTATTGAGGATGAGTATACCATTGAGGATGAGTATACCATATTGAGGATGAGTTTATTGAGGATGAGTATACATTGAGGATGAGCTTTATTGCTGAAACACATAAATATATACACCCGAACACGCAATAAGCTCAGCAATAAAGCTCAGTTGGAAGTAGCGCTTGTCCTCGTCGATTACTGTCTCGTGTTTTTTCTTGCGCTTAAGTGTATCATTATGGAATACCAACTAGCCCGCTCCCATACCTTGCTTCAGTATATTTCTAGTTCATCGGGCACTGTTAATTGTGTTAACCTTCACCCTCTATTACTGGTCACCTTGATCTCACTATCAATCTGTCGCGCACGCGCCTTTGCATATTGCATTCGAGTCGGCCAGCTGCCCACAGATGTTCAGGCGGCTTTCGGAGGCTTCGCCCCGTCAGTGGGACATGGAAAACGTGTGTGCAAAATCTTACGCTCAGAAGCGTTGCGGCAAGCAAGACTGTACCGGGAGTGCCTTCAAGTCCGAATTGATAGTGGTCCTGGGAACCACTCTGCAAAACGGAAAAAACGGCGTCACTTTGCCGCTCTGGTTGACCACGCAGTGGAAACCAGATGGAACCACGATCTCTTCTTTCTTCGAAGTCACGATCGCACATCCGAGCAGCAGACTGCGGGACAAGTCCACACTGAAGAAGGTGTAATCCTGCCAGACGACGTCAAGAGAACTATCGCTAGGTCCTAAGTTGGCCGTGGAAAAAAGGAGGTCACCGGCTGAACTGCTCTCGTTAGTGCATGACGTCTCCAAGCGTGCTCAGGAAAGTGAAGGTGACCGCTGCATCTCTGAGGGTGTCGATGTGCTTCGCCGACATTCCCATTGAGAAAAGACTGTTCCCGTAGGTCGAGTGGCTTCCTACCTCAACAGGAATGGCCTTTGTGTTGTGAACTCCGACAAAGAAGGTGGGTTCTGTGTCGTACGTCATGGGACGTTCTCGGGAAAAGCTCAATCTGCCATTAATTCCGTGTTTGACTTCTGCCCCGCCGTCAAGCTCAAAGATGCTAAGCGCACAGCCAAAGACTTATTGACAAAGCTCAGCCTCAGTTCACTTTGCCAGTCAGTTGACAAGAAAGAAAAAAATGGCCCTGGACATGTTTTTCTCTGCTAAGACTCACAAGATAGGAATGCCTTTTCGTGTAATTATTTCCGAAAATTCCACGTGGCAAAAGTGTATCGCGTCGTGGCTCCAAAGTTACTTAAAGCTGCTGTGTGTTAATGACCCTTTTTTGGTTCACAATTCCTCGCAGATTATTCAGTACCTCAGTGAGCATACGGGCGGTCCGTATAAGGGCGTATCTATTGATATAAAAGATTTATATTATTCCATTCCTCATGAAGCTCTGTGTGATGTCGTAGAAGAAGCTATTTGTGAGTTTGGTGCGGTGGCATTCCAGAATGAGTGTGGTGTTTCAGTTCCCGGTTTTCTAGATTTGCTTAGACTTTACCTCACTTCCACCTATGCCGAATGGAATGGACGTGTCTTCCTTCAAAAAAGAGGCATGTGTATAGGCTCATGTATTGCTCCAGTGCTGAGTGACTTGTTTTTGGCGCACTTGGACAGAAAGGTTTACGAACGTTTGCAGGGAACTGGCATCAGCAAATGCTTTCGTTTTGTGGACGATTATCTAATTTTGTTTCATTGTGATGATTCTGCCTTCGAATGTTCCCTTCAGCAGGCCTTGGATTTATTCAAAATTTGCTTAAAGCCGCTTATTCTCACACCCGAGATTCCGGAGAATGGATGCCAAGGGTTCCTTGACCTGAGTCTTTCCTTCTCAAGTGAACATTTGTGCTGGAAGTATGAGCCTCGCGCGAAAAAACCTTTGTTGCCTTTTGCCTCCGCCCACAGCAAGCTGGTCAAGCGTGGCATTATTCGTGCATGTTTGCATAACGCATTGAATAAGTCTTGTCACCATTCTATCCATGAAAGCTTCAGCAGACAGATAGCTCGCTTGAAGGCAGCTGGTTACCCTCGCCACCTGCTCATTTCGGTTTCAGAGAACCTGCGCAAGGGTTCGCGGACTAATGCCACGAGCACTGATTCTCAGGCAATTTCACGTAAGAAGGTGGCTGTGATTCCATATCTTCACGGCATCTCACACAATCTCAAAAAGATTGGCCAAAGAGCCGGCGTATCAGTGGTTTTTTCGGCCCCCAGTAAATTGTCTCAGCTTTGTTCCAGAACTAGTCCGGTGGAACGCCCCTCGAAATGTTGTAAAATTAAGCACCAGAAAGCATTTGTTGAGTGTGCTAGGGGCGTCGTCTACCGCATTCCATTATCCTGTGGTCAATGTTACGCCGGACAAACAGGCCGATGCCTGAATGTGCGGCTGCTGGAACATAATCAGGCAGTGAAGAAAGGCAATGATGGCTTTCTGGCGGTTCACTGCTCTCAGTGCAAATGCGTTCCTTTTTTTCGACAAGGCAACAGTGCTGGCCACACACGCTAACGATAGCACAAGAATCACCATTGAAGCTGCGGAGATAGCCAGTGGAAGCTGCGTAAGCAAGCCATCAATCGCACTAACAAAAAAAGAATTAGCTTACTTAAATTCTCCGGCACGTGGCATTTCACCTTAGTTTGTGGCGTTTCTCGGTTTTTTTTTTTTTTTTTTGCCTCTGCTTTTGACAGATTTAAGGGCGATCACGTGTGTTCGGGTGTATATATTTATGTGTTTCAGCAATAAAGCTCAGTTGGAAGTAGCGCTTGTCCTCGTCGATTACTGTCTCGTGTTTTTTCTTGCGCTTAAGTGTATCATTATGAAAACCTAGCATTTGTGCATTGTATTTGACTTCATAAAAGTAGGATGCGTCGCTCGCACCAGGTGAACAAGAGGCAGAACATGTTAAACGCAATCCTAGGAAGTCTTTACAGCTGCTGTTTTTCTTTTCGGATACCGTGGTTTTTGTTCACGAGACGCATTTTGGAAAATCAGACGCTACAACAAATTATGAGCACACAACATGGCGGAGGCACTTATTTGCTAAATATCCCCAGCGTGCATTCCCAGCGCATTAGGCTTTAGCTTCTTCCAGCCATTTCTCGCAAGGATGCCTGGCTTGAACTGGTCGTCCGTGAAGTGTTTCTGAAATATACAGACATCCTCTAATGCACCCTCTGCAATTTGCCTAACGAAATACGGCCGAAGTGCACTGCAAACCATTTTGCTTCTTGCGGAAACAAAAATGTGAACGGCGACGAAAACAGGATGGTGTCCTTGCACTGGATAGCTGCCTATTTATTTACAAGTCAAATGTGTACTTAAAAAGTTTGGTCAAAACCACAACAAAATAATAAAGCGCATCAAAGAGAAACATGCAGCAACTGTCCTATAATAATTATTATTGAACACAGAATATCAGTAACACTGAATCAGAAACACTGAGAAATGTGGATAAATTTAAAAAAAATATACAAACCGACACAACGAATAAAAACTTACACCCGCTTCAAATAAACATAGTTCAGGAGAAAAAAATTAGCGGGTTAGAGAACAAACATGCGTTTAAAATTATAGTTTGCGTACGGGCAGCTTTGCAGCATATTGCTAAGTAAATTACGCTCGTCAATCGATGTTACTTACTTGCCATGTCTCTTTCTTTATCGTACACATCTGATCTCCACCCTCTATTAATGAGCGCTAAATAAAACAGCTCCGACTTTCTCAGAGTAAGTTTTTAACGACATTTGGCAAATAAATTTTGTAAAATTACGGGCTGAGCGAGAAAACAGAGAGCTTGCAAAAATATTTTTCTCAAATGTTGCTGTAAAATTTTCGCAAAACAATTAGTAAATTGCGAACACTAAGGATTTCGCTGTAAATATTGTGTGCGAGAAAGCGTGGCCGATAATGTAACGCCGCCTTTTTTTTTGTCTAACTTAGGCATCAGTATCGAGCCTTAGCTTAGCCTCCCGTCCTGGCAATCGAAGTTCTTTCTCCCGATACGATGGAGCCATATCGCTCGCCGTTTCACGTTTTCCTTTCCACGAGGAACAGCAAAAAGCTTGTCACCCTTGGCAATGCTGTTCGAGCATCCAACAGCGCAACAAGCAGTGTTGTAAGCGTTACCGAAAAAAAGTAACCAAATGCATTACTCCTTACTCTAACAAAAAAGGAACGCGTTACCGCCCAACGTTACCTCCAAAAAAGGTAACGCGTTATCGTTACCGTTACCGAAAAAAAGTAACGAACGTTACCTCTGCCGTTACTCCGCAATCATAAGTTTTAATCAATGTGTCTGCTGCAGGACCAACAATAAGAATTGTTTTAAATCTCAAATTTATGTCTCACATAAGGCTTCTAACTGAACTTAATACTTAAATTAACAGCGCAAAGAACGGACGCCGCACAAAGGAAACACACAGGACAAGCGCTGACCTACTGCTAGCGAAATTTGACAGGGCTTTGAATGATCGGCTTAGCGTGCTATCCGTCACAAAAACTTTCAGATATGTAGATGATTACCTTATAATCATGCAATGTGAACCACAAATATTTCATTCGCAAGTGACGCAGGTTTTAGAAGTTTTTCGCGAGTGCCTCTGCCCGCTCGTGGTGACTCACGAGTTGCCGGAAAAGGACAGCATCCGCTTTCTAGATTTGGAGATTTCATTCTCGGATGACCACACGTGCTGGCGGTACGCGCCCCGCTCACAGAAGCCCATCCTTCCGTTCTCGTCGGCTCACAGTAAATTAGTCAAGCGAGCTATTGTAGAGTCATGTTTTTCTAACGCGTTAGAAAGGTCTTGCCAACACGTCGCAGAAGCCAGTCTCATGGCACAGTCGGAACGCCTAGAAGGAGCAGGGTACCCACGTCCTTTGCTCATTTCTGTAGCCGAGTCAATGCACAGAAAAAGGAAACGTAGGGGCACTGACGGCGACACAGAACAAACAACTGTCAAAAAGCGGGATAGAGTGGCAGTCATACCATATATGCACTCTGTGTCCCATCGCCTAAAGAAAATAGGGCAACGTAGCAACGTGCAAGTTGTTTTCAGCGCTCCTGACAAGTTGTCCCAGTTGGCGAACAGGACCTGTCCCGTGAAGAGCCGACAAAAACATTGTGCAGTAAAACACAGAACTCAGTTCGTTGACTGGGTGCAAGGAGTTGTCTACAGGATACCCTTGTCTTGCGGGGCGTGCTACGTGGGCCAGACGGGCAGATGCCTGAACGAGCGCTTACGAGAGCACGCCAACAACGTTCGAAATGGCAAGGACGGCTTCCTAGCATTGCACGTGAGCACGTGCGGATGCAATCCACAGTTTAAAGGGACCACTGTGGTAGATAAGATTAAGGATGAGCAAGCGCGCGTAATCAGTGAGGCCGCCCAAATTACGCGAGAAAATGGCGGATGCGTAAGCAAGCCATCGATTGCTCTATCTGGCAGAGAGCTGAGCTATTTAGAATGCGGGGGGTGTGCGCAGCCGGCTGCTGTGACGGTTACATCTTTTCATTACGTTTTTTGTTTTTTTATAGTTTTTAGTTTTTTTAGTTCCCCCCCCCCCCCCTTCTTTGTTCCTTAACTGTTGTCACTTGCATTTATAAGATGCTCTCGTATGAATAAAATTTTCAGTTGGAAGTCAGCGCTTGTCCTGTGTGTTTCCTTTGTGCGGCGTCCGTTCTTTGCGCTGTTAATTTAAGTATGCATAACCAACTAGCCCAGTCAGCTACATTCTAACTGAAGCAAGGATTATACCCAAAATACTCATTTACCGAAAATTAAACGATGCCTGTGGAGTTACACGTGATGGCTTCTGACTCTGTGGCACATGGTGAAGCCATTTTTCTCAATGTTACATTACACACAATTTGAGATTCAACCATCCATGCTATCCGCAAAGAAAGCATCACTGAACGCTCAAGAAATTTTCAGTAATCGTCCTTTTCCTCGTCCGAATAGGACCTCCAGTGCTGATCGTCGAAATCAAAACTGGTGGTCCTTGGCCTCCGAAATTGCCCGCCGCGCGCCAGTAGGCTATCGCGGAGGCCTGCATTGGCGCCTCTTTTTTTTTATGGGGGGGGGGGGGGGGGACATTTGCACGTTTGTGACACCAGATGTCCCTTGGTCCGCACCTGTTTGGCCACCAAAAAGTATGGCGCGTGCCTCATCGACGCCGGCGCGCATGCGCAGACTACCTACGTAAAAAAAGGCCCATTCTGACGGGGTGCTTGTTTGTACCAACGTTTTAGCTTGATAATAATAATAATATGTGGGGTTTTACGTCCCAAAACCCCGATATGATTTTGAGAGACGCCGTAGTGGAGGGCTCCGGAAATTTTGACCATCTGGTGTTCTTTAACGTGCACTGGCATCGTACAGTACACGGGCCTCTACCATTTCGCCTCCATCGAAATGCGACCACCGCGGCCGGGATCGAACCCGCGACCTTCGGGTCAGCAGCCGAGCACCCTAGCCACTGATCCACCGAGGCGGACAACGTTTTAGCTAGCACTAGCAAATAGATGGGCAAATTTGTAGTAGTAAAGAGATGCTTTAATGGCCTAGGCACGGAAAAAAAAATATCTGTGGATGAACATTTTTTGTTCACTTTAATCTGTATAATTAGCGCAAAAATTTGCGAGCGTTTATGTGAGCGTGTTCAAGATCAGCCTCGCTCGCTTATGAGTTCAATAACCCGAAACTTCGTGGCAACTGAAGAGAGAAAGAAGCAAAATTTGTTTCCAAAACAAATTTGATCCATCTTATCGACTTTGTAGCGACTATAACAAAATATCGCAAATTTAAACATTTTTTTCAAAATAGTTTCCTTCGCTCTTCAAGTTACAAACCATGTTACTTTACTCTCTGTTGCCCATACATTTAATACACAAAATGTCTACTTTGTAACGGTAATACTTGTGCGTTACATCGTCATGAACATTCGAGAACGACTGATTATGAAATTGGTCCCTCCGTGTTGAATATGTTCGATATTTTTTCCTCGTAAAGTATGCATTTAAAAAGAAAACTAAGCTCCTTTTCGGGCTACTGGGTGGTATGTGCATAAAATATAAAATACTCAATCAAATCTAAAATATCCACTTTTGAATCCTTGTCGATCTCTCGTGCAATCACCCTTTTGCGATAACCACGGTTAGGAGAAGAAGTGCGGTTATGTCTGCCGTGTGGTTACCTGTAACCGTGGTTATCCGTAGTGCTCGTGTGACAGTGGTATTAATTGAACAGAGGGACGCCAATCAAAGTAGCGAGAAAATTTTTTTTCTTTTTTTTTGCGCTACAATAAGAAAAAAAAATACGACGTTTCGCGTCCCACTCGCATTCTTTTTAAGGCTTTTCTTCCAGCCGTGGGGTCACGCCTATTCTCCATGATGGGCGAAATTCCGTTGAGGACGACTCTCTATCGGCAGCACACATGTAGACCGGTTGAAGTTACCGGCTGTCTCCTGGATGGGCCATGATTCCACAAAAATCCGCTAATAGTAATTGGCCTCTAAGTCGACAACGCGGGACTGGTCAAATTCGATGCGGTGTTCGTTCACCACGTTGTGCTCAGCGAGTGTCTTCTTTTTTCACTGGAACTTACGGAAGTCGTTTTTTAGTTGCCGCATTCCCCCCACGAACTAAGCGTAAGCACGTGGTATGGAGTAAACCAGCTCATGCGCTTTCCCTTCGGGTAGCGTGTCATTTGGGCACGGAAAGGCGCAGGTGCCAGCAATCCACCTGCTACAACCCACTTCCACGAAGAGCATATCTGCAGTTTCTCTTGGCGGATTCCGCGGCTTTCTTCAAGCTTTGTGTGGCGATGGCCAACCCCTCTCCACAAGGTGTCGGGGCGTCTACAAAAATTTCTACCCGCGATTTCCACAAACAATAG
Source organism: Rhipicephalus appendiculatus (assembly GCA_030522465.1). Classification (NCBI taxonomy): domain Eukaryota; kingdom Metazoa; phylum Arthropoda; class Arachnida; order Ixodida; family Ixodidae; genus Rhipicephalus; species Rhipicephalus appendiculatus. The sequence goes on along the minus strand of JALIZH010014370.1, from coordinate 18,851 downwards.
CGATTCCGCCCGCGCTTTCTTTGTCCATGCCTGGCAGGCCGACAGCAGTTCGACGCTGCGACAAAAGAATTCGTCGGGGCGAGCTCTGGGAAAATGGCACCTACAAGATGAAAAATTAATGAGTAACATGACACCACACGCTACCGAAAAATAGTAACTTAAGTACGTTACCCGTTACAGATCCAAAATTGTAACGAGTACGTTACTAAGTTACCGAAAAAAGTAACGCGTTACCGGTAACGGCGTTACTTGTAACGCGTTACCGCCAACACTGACAACAAATTGGCATCTGGCTGCAGCTGATGGCGTCTTTCAAACTGCAAAAAGCTGTAAGAAGCCTGCGCTACAGTGTACCTGCGCTCACGTACAGCGCGCACGTGCGGCGGTGTTTCTACGCCCGATAATGGCGTCGTTTTCCGGCGCCAGAGCAAGAGGCAGAGAAGTCATTGGGGAGAACTGGTCACGTGTCGGGTCTGGTCCAATAGGGGAGCACAAAAGGGCGAAGAAGAGAGGAGAGACGCAGAGGGCGGGGAGGACATTCTTCCTTTCCTTTTCGGACAATTATTTGCGCTACCTTTGAAAAATAGAGGGACCTTAATAGCGTACGAGCGCAGTAACGCGGTCATATTTCTCCGCCTTTCTTTAAGCGCCGGAAAGATCACTACGTAGCATGCACCTTTCCACAAACAAATCAGATCTGTCGTTTTAGAATGCCCTCTAAAACGTAAAGGAACACATTTGACCCCAAAATAAATAACAGAAATGTTACAAGATTCATCCTAGTTAGGAAATTAAGCACAATATAAAAATACCATAGCGAGAGCCACATGGCGCTAAACTCCATCGCTGGTTTTATTCAGTTGAGGTTAAGAACGTCTTCGTAAATATTTGGTTCCAATTACGTGACACCCTTTATAAACACGATACAGGCGGCACCCCTAAAAGCTATGAAAATAGAGCATGATGTATCGTCAACTTAGGTGTTAAGGTCAGTCAATTGAAAACTCAGTGCCCACGGAAAATAGCACTAAAGGGCTCTTGGGGACGCTGATGAGAAAACCGTAGTACTTGGTATTATGTTTCTCAAATCCCCTTCCTGAAGTCTTTAATATTTGTTGTTATAATTTACATTATTATAATGCAAACTCAATTGAGCTGTTTTAGTAAATCGTTAGCAGAATTTCTGTTCCTGTAACCACTAGGCACGCTCAGATTATTTTACCTTTGCCCTAACATTGCCTGAACAGTAAACTCACATGGAATGTAGATATGTAAATAGTAGCAATGACGCAGACAATTAAAAATAAGAATAAATAAGAGAACGAATAGACGAGGAGGTTACAAAAGACTTATTACAGTTTACATACGGGGGAAAAAACAACTTCACGGTGGCCTAAGTAATGTGTGGGATGCAAACGGAGGACAACAAAGAACACTTGTGCTGACAATCAAGATATGATTAAAAAAAATTCTTGCATAATTTAGCACGAAGAACAAAGATACAGCACGCCGAAATATCATCTGTTAAGTAAATGCTTGTTCTATTGCATATAACATCGACACGGGTGGAGCGATGATTGTTAGAATCTAATTTGCATATAAGTAAGTCCAATAATGTGTAAGTCAAGCTTACATCGACCAGATCTGCCGAATCTTTCTGTAAAAGCAGCGAGACGCAAAGCAACCCCGTTCTTGCATTTTTGAGACTTTGCAACTAAGCACCACACAAGACAAACTTCGATGATGACACTAGAGCCGCATCCAAATTTGAGCTAAAGACGGCGCACGCATTGGAGTACGCCGCACAATATCGTGGCTACAAACAAGGTTCATGGCACCGACACAGCTAAAAAGAAAGAAAACATCGAGAAACCTAAGGCCGGCTGCACGTAGACGTCCGCGCTTGTTTTTGTCTAGATGGCTCGATCGCCATCACGCGACTCTGCTTCACCAATAGAGACGAGTATAGACCTTATTTCCTATGCTCACTGGAACACTCTGGCGGAAAGAGAAAGGATGATCATTATCGTTAGCTTCATTGATGTGGCTTAGAGGCAGCAGTATCAGCTTGAGAAACAGAGTTGAGCAGTCGCTTGTCGTTTCACAGGGTGGCGTTTTCATAGCAGTATCTGGTATATTAAGATACGCGATGCATTATTGAATGTATCAGAAATACAGATACAGACACTCGTTTTGCGAGACGTATCGCGATACAGATACAAGATACCCGACGAGTATCTAAGATAGTATCTAAGATACATGTATCTTCCATACTGCCCAGCCCTGTCCCCAGCCGATTTAACGAGCGGAGTCTTTTCTCTCTCTTTTTTTTCGGTGATCATCTGAGTGCCGTGTGGCATCAGCGCAACTTCATTCTCCAAATCGTCCTTCAGAGCATCAAAAGGGATTTACTGCGAAAAACTTAACCTTCGTTCTTGTGTTCATGGTTTCTTTGTTGCGTTGCAGATGACGAGACGAGGACGACAGGACGATACAGGGACACAAGACAGGTGGTGGTCAACGACCACCAACTAGCCCAATTCATCGCTCTGCTAGTCCTTGTGTTAGTGGTATTATGCGCTTGTCACAAAAGGGAACTCGCATTTCAGGAAGACGCCAGCGCGGTCACATAGTGTTTGGAAAGGGTTCTTTGCGTGTTTCCTTTCGCATTCCTTGCTTTGTTTTTTTTTCTTCGTTCTGCTTTTACTATGTCATATCTGTAGTAAACATTGAAGCTTAATCTGGAAGAAAGCTCTCGTCTTCGTTTGTTGATGTGTTCCCCCTCGTGCTTCGCGCTATGCCACTTAAGCAACTGCAAAATTAACAAGCCCAAACCTACTACGTAGAAGCAAGGAAGCAGCATTCCTTTCTTTTTTTTTAATCAGGTACACATGCCTCCTGCTGTGTTAGAAGTCCGTTCTGGCACGGGTTACCTTTCAGTGTAAATAGATGTGGAAACCATTCAATTCCATTCAGTGGCTACATGAAACAAAGAGATTATTCCGAAATATTCACAAAAAGGTGATCAGCTTTGTCAAGCTGATGCGATCCAGAGAAGGGGGTCCTGCACTGATGACACGCTCGGCCCTCTCTTGGACTACGTCTCCATGTGCAGGGATCGGTCCGTTTGTTTCAGGAAGGGTCGTATGACCTCACGAGCTGCGAAGTAAAGTCTGAGTTTTTTCTAAGACGGAGCACGCAATTGTGAAAAGGAGAGAAGAGAATTTCCCGCTCCACATCTGTTTGCCCTTTCTGCTTCCCTTTGCACATTTCCAACGAAGGCTTCTTCGATCATCCGAGGTAATAGGCGCGAAGACGACGACGGATAAGGAGAGAGAGAGAGACACACACACACACTGAGGCGCCACTTCCAGCAATGTTTATGAAAGGCTTTTTGCTCGCCGCCAAGGTACCCTCTGATGAGTGGTTATGAGGAAAGAGAAGGCGCTAATTTCTGTCTTCTAGGTGGGGACACGGCTAAACGCCTGCCCTCCGAGAAGCTGTAAATATGTGTGACGGTCCTCCCCGCCCTCCGATGGCATCCGCGAATTTCATTCTTCGGAAGACCACACCATGTGATGGAACGTAGAACCACAGGCAAACATTTGCCCTGCCGGTGAAACTACGCTATTTACCATCTGCAAGGTGGCATCAGCTATAGCGCGATGTGGACTTCCTATGCTGTTGGTTGCTCAAAGAACGTTGCAAAAGGAGACAAAACATCAAACGGCGAAGGAGATACCTGCGTCGTATCAGGAGGAATAACTGTTACCAAGGAAGGCCTTGCGACGTAAGTCGATCATTACTAAATTTGTATCGTGTGACCTGCTTCCGCAGTTTTTTAGATGAGTTTTGATAATGCTTGATACCAATGTCTCAGTTGAACAACATAAGAAGCAACGTGACATTAGCGGCTCGGTTTTCTTGGACCGTTTTTGTAACAATGATATCGAGATCTTTCTAGCTGGTTCGCCAAATATTTGAAACCGGCGATTGCAATTGCAGCAAAATCTTTAGTGTACTATTTTTTTTGCGCAAAACGTACACGGACACAAGGAAAAAAGAGGCAGACTACACGGGCGCAAACTCACAACTGATTTATTTTAAACAACGAAATGCACTTTTATCGTCACGTGTCACAAACGCCCCCCACCGGTGGACCCAGAAACACACGAGCATAGGTCGGCACTTTAAGGGAGTACTCACTCAAACTCACTCACCACAATTTTTTCAGCCTTCGCACTCACTCACGTTCACTCTCACGTCCACTCACACTCATGAGTACTCACTCACGTTCACACTCACCTCCACCCACACTCATGAGTACTCACTCACGTTCACACTCACGTCCACTCACACTCATGAGCACTCACTCATACTCAACTCACCACGTTCAAATGAGTGTGAGTGAGTGTGAGTTGAGTGCACTCATGAGTGAGTGTGCCGAGCTCCATAGGTCGGCACTTTAAGGGAGTACTCACTCAAACTCACTCACCACAATTTTTTCAGCCTTCACACTCACTCACGTTCACACTCACGTCCACTCACACTCATGAGTACTCACTCACGTTCACACTCACGACCACTCACACTCATGAGTTCTCACTCACGTTCACACTCACGTCCATTCACACGCATGCGTACTCACTCATACTCAACTCACCACGTTCAAATGAGTGTGAGTGAGTGTGAGTTGAGTGCACTCATGAGTGAGTGTGCCGAGCTATGCACACGAGATAAACTAAACAAACTTATTCAGCGCTACGTCATGATAAGAACCAAGCACACACAACCAAAATTCTAGGAGGAGTTCATTGATTTGTAGACGGATTGATGCACGTGCTTTCTAAGAAGTCGAATTCTTTATCGGACATTGTGACGGAAGCTTGGCTAACACACTTGTGGGATGCCGTGTCGACGGAAACACGTATCCCAACATGAAAACGTAACGAGCATTTATTCAACTACAGTAGCAGCTTCGGGAGAGCATTCTCACGCTACGCTCGATAGAGGCAGTGGAACAAAAATGATGCGCTTCCAATCTTGGCAGCCTGGTTTTGTAGCCACCGCTGGTGACGTAATCCTTGGGTGACGCTGCGGTGGCGCTGCGGCTTATCCAATTGCAGTGAAACGTGTGGTCGTGTTACGCCGGGCTGCCTGATAGCAAGGTGGATGCTCCGCGGTATTGTGCGCAGATTGTCGCCACATCACCCCCCGCGGAGTGGAGAGCCATCACGGCTTGTAGAAGTCTGTCGGTCGCACGCGACGTCCAGAGCGTGTAGTGACACTAGGAGTAGGCTGCGATGTCAAGGTTTGGAAATGGGCGCCTTTAGGTGTACTGGTGTTGCCTGGTTCATCAGAAGCGATGAATGCTGGCTTCAGCCGGTCAATCGAAACACGAACTTCGTTCCCGTTGATGCGCAGGGTGAAGTTTTTGTCGTCGCGATGAACGACCAGGTGGGGTCCACTGTACGGTGGCTGGAAGGGCCTGCGGACGGTGTCGTCGCGGAGGAAAGCATGCATGCACGTTGCAAGCTCTTTGAAGACGAAAGGTGCGGGCTTACAGTGGTGAGCTGCATGTGACGGGCGAAGGACGGCGATGGTGCGTCGGAGCCGGGCGACGAATTCGGTGGGGTCTGCCGTCGCGTTGTTGGAAGGCAGCGCAGTGAGAAATTCACCTGGTCGGCGGAGCGGTTCCCCGTAGACGAGCTCTGCTGGGGTAGCGTGGATGTCCGGCTTGAAGGTGGCGCGAGGACCGAGGATGACGGCTGGGATGGCCTCGAGCCAGGTTGAGTCCGGGTGGCACATAATGGCTGCTTTGAACTGTCGGTGGAAACGCTCGGTCATTCCGTTGGCGCAAGGGTGGTAACTTGTGGTCCTCAAGCGTTCAAAACCGATGGTCAGCCCGAGGAGCCTGAAGAGGTGCGACTCGAACTGTCGTCCTTGGTCGGTGGTTACGCGGCGGGGGGCGCCGAAACGAGCAATCCAGCCGGTGAAGAAGGCCGACGCGACGTCTTCCCCGGTGATTCCCTCGAGGGGCCATGCCTCGGGCCATCGAGTGTACCGGTCGATAGCGGTGAGGCAGTAGCGATAGGGTCCAGCCCGGGGAAAGGGTCCTATGATGTCGAGGTGGACGTGCTCAAACCGACCAGAGGGCTGAGGGAATGTTCCGAGTGGTGACGTGACGTGCCTGGTGACTTTAGCGCGTTGGCATTGAATGCAGGAGCGTGCCCAGGTGCGACAATCCCGTTGCATGGAGGGCCAGACATAGCGGTCAGCCACGAGGCGTGTAGAGGCGCGTATGCCGGGATGGCTGAGGTTGTGGAGCTGGTTGAAAAGACCACGGCGATGGGAGAGAGGCACATAGGGCCTGCTTCGTCCTGTCGACATGTCGCAACAGATCGTGGTTGTCGACCCTGGAATGGGGACCTGTTGGAGCTGAACTGAGGACCCGCCCTTAAGAAGTTGCTGTAGTTCGGCGTCCGTAGTCTGAGCCTCGGCAAGGACGTCCGCCGTTATCTGCACCGAGCTGATGGCTGCTACGCGTGAAAGCGCGTCGGCTACTACGTTGTCCTTCCCGCTGACATGTTGGATGTCGGTGGTGAACTGTGCAATGAACGAGAGTTGGTTCTGCTGTACAGGCGGGAGTTTGTCGCGACGTTGAGAGAAGGCGTAGGTAAGAGGCTTGTGGTCGGTATAGATGGTGCATTTCTGTGCTTCGAGAATATGGCGAAAGTGTTGCACTGCTTCGTATATCGCCAGAACTTCTCTGTAGTAGGCTGGCAAATTTGTTGGGGCGGTGGTCGTGGTTTCGTCAGTGGAACTGGCGGTCGAAGGGGTCGTTTTGAGTTTCTTAGAGAAGAACGCCAAGGGATGCCAGGTGTTGTCCACGCGTTGCATGAGGGCGGCGCCGATGGCGAAACCAGAGGCGTCTGTGAAGAGTCCCAAGGGAGCGCCAGGCACGGGATGGGAGAGAAGCGTGGCGGTGCAGAGCCTTGCATTCCTCGAAAATTTGCACCAACGTCGGTGTCCACGTGACGGGTTGGTTTCCTCGTAGACCAGCCAAGGCATCATGAAGGGGCGCCTGGTAGTCGGCGGCGTGTGGTAAGAAGCGTCTATAAAAGTTCAGCATGCCAAGGAAACGGCGAAGGTCTTTAGCGGTGGTGGGGTGAGGGTACTTCTGCAAGTCAGAGATGCGTTCAGGCAAGCGTCGAGTTGCCTCTGACGAAACTTCAAGGCCGAGGAAATGGACGGTGGAAGCGCCGAGCGTGCTCTTATGGACGTTGACGAGTAGGCCGTGGTCGTCGAGGCGTTGGAGCAACAGACGAAGGTGCCCGTGGTGTTCGTCGGCGTCACGTGAAAAGACCAATATGTCGTCAAGATAGACGAAGCAGAAGTCGAGGCCGCGGATGACTTCGTCGATGAAGCGCTGAAAGGTTTGTCCAGCGTTCCTCAGGCCGAAACTCATGAAGGGAAACTCGAACAGGCCAAAGGGAGTGATGATTGCAGTTTTCGGGACGTCATCCGGATTGACGGGTATCTGTGTGTAGGCCTTCACCAGGTCTAGCACGGAGAACACGTGGCAGCCATGAATGCGATGGGCGAAGTCCTGTATGTGGTGGACGGGGTACCTGTCTGGGATGGTGCGCGCGTTGAGGGCACGGTAGTCCCCACAGGGCCGCCAGCCTTCGGTCTTCTTCGGTACAAGGTGGAGTGGCGAGGCCCAAGGACTGTCGGAGCGGCGGGCGATTCCTTCGCCGACCATGGCCTCGAACTCTGCTTTGGCTATGCGCATGCGGTCCGGGGCAAGGCGACGGGCGCGACAGAAAACCGGGGGGGCCTGAAGTGGTCCGGATGTAGTGCACGGTGGTGTGCTGCACTTTGCGTGGCAGTCCGCTGGGGCGCGTCAATCCGGGAAATTCGGCGAGGATGGCGTGGTACGGCGAGTGATTATCAACACTGAGTACCTTGATGCTTGGTTGTTGTGCGGTCGTTCGCTGGCCTGGGGTGGAATGTCCCGTTGTCGCGTCGATGAGACGATCGTGGCGGCACTCCGGCAGGAGGTTATGTTGTGCCAAAAAGTCAGAGCCGATTATTGGTTCAGCGACGTCGGCGATGATGAAATACCAATGAAGGTCGCGGCGTAGGTTCCTGAGCTGGATGTGCAGGCGCAGCGAGCCGTACGTCTTGATGGTGGACTGGTTTGCCGCGCTGAGCTCGAAAGATGTCGGCGGGCGAGGACCTTGAAGATGGGATCACGGGTAGCAGCAAATGTCGGAACCGCTGTCGACAAGGAAACGCTGCTTCGTGATTTGGTCGGTAACGAAGATGCGATGGCCTCCGGGTTGGCAGCTTGCGGCCGTCTCTACGAGTTGCTCTTGGCGTTTCTTGTTGGAGAAGCAGGGCGGCCGACATTGCGGGGCTCTGTCACCGAAGCGTCGGTGATAGTAGCACGGGCCATTGTTATCAGGTTGCCGCGATGAAGTGGTGTTACGGTCGCGGCTTTGCAAATGGCGACGCTGTTCCATCGGGAGACGTTCACCTAGGTGTTGTTGAATGGAGGTGAGCTGTCGATCGATGTCGTCGATACGGCGCGCAAGCTCTGTGGTGTTCAGCGGTGCGGCGGCAGCCTGGATGGTGGACGACAACTGCGGCAAGAAGGCCTCGACGACGCGATCAGCAATCTCCGCAAGTTCGTCGAGAGGTAACCTAACCTGAGCCTGCAGAATTGCCTGGACGTGCGACGGGAGTCGTTGGAGCCAAAGCGCTCGCAGGAAAGAAACCTGCACTTGCATCTTGCTCGTGAGAGCGCGCATGTGGCGGAGCAGCTGCGAAGGTTTGCGCTCGGAAAGCTCTGCGGACTGGAATTGTCGCACTTTCTGTTCATCCGAGGGTGACAGGCGGCGTATAAGTTGAGTCTTGAGGTGTTCGTAAAGATTGGCCATCGGTGGGTTGGTAAGGATATCCCGCACTTGGTTGGCGTAGCGGGCATCCAGGTGGGCGACGACGTAATGGTAGCGGGTCCGGTCATGTGTGATGCGTGCCAGGGAGAACTGGGCCTCGACCTGGGCAAACCAGACCTCGGGCGAGTCCACCCAAAACGGCGGAAGCTTGACAGCAACACGCCAGGAGGCAGCGTGCGGGATGCCTTCTGTAGGAGCTCTGACGTCCTCAGCGGAGCCGGCAGAGTGATGTTCCGTCCTGGACAGAAGAATTCCCCTTTCCGAGGCCTGAAAATTCCCTATTTCCGGCACTTTTCCCCGCATACATCGCCAAAAATCCCCGCATATTTCCCTGCACAAAAAAAAGTTATATATATATATATATATATATATATATATATATATATATATATATATATATATATATATATATATATATATATATAGTGGTCGACGTGTTTCAGGCTCTTCCCATCGCTTTCTCTTCTTTCCTGCCCAACTCAAAGCATCGCCTCTGAGATCGGCTTTTAATACTACGAAGGAGCTACCTTGGAGCTCACTTTAAGCGGTATGCGATGCGGAAGGAATGCTGTACATGCTCATGCACACGGCCACTGCATAGGATGAAAAGTTTATTACTGTTTTTTTTTAGTGAGTGACGTGGCGTACATTAATGTGCCTAGCAGACGCTGTGTATCTATATGCCGCACATTTTGTACAAAAAGCACGTCAACTTTTCAATAATGATGACTAAATATTGTGAAATGAAACAAGCTTTTGTGGTGGTATTTTATTGATTTGATTAGGAACGGTTCTGCAAACTACCGTAAAGAAAAAAATAAATAAATGTGAAGTGACTAGAATATATATTGACTGGGAAACCTTTCAATTGACCGCAGAACTTTTGTGCGCTTCGAACTGAAAAAAGCGAGGTATTTAAAATATATAAAGCTAGGATCACAGCACAATGACTAGAACATGTCAGCCCTCTTGGGCAAACCGAAAAACCGACATCTTCGGCGGCTGGTTCATCTTCTGCTTTAGTTCACTCGAGTGCTCTGCTGTGTGTGAAGATTGATGTGTTTGGGCGTCACCTTGAAGCTGTTACAGCAGATCCATTTTGAGCGTAATAAACTCTGCGGTGTTTAGCATTACGTATCTATGCATTTTCTAAATAAACACACACACTGCCGAATACGTACGTATTGATCTTGCGCCTCAAATATGCGTAATATTTGCTTTTTGATTGACAATGTTCATAAGTATGAACAGATTCACCAGATCAAGATGGGCGGGCTTTGAGCACGGGCTAAAACTTTCGCCGGGCAGCTGAATCGCTGGCCACACAAACTAGCAGTCAGTCTAATCAATGTCATCGATGTTTCTGCGTTGAATTATCCCAAGAAAGACTATGGTCTTTAAAAACGAACCTTAGAGGCTGTGGTTTGGCGCGCTACATGCGCCAGAAACGATTGCGACATGCGAAAGCCTCATGTCCAAGTCTTTTGATCGTTATAAGAAAAAAAAATTTCGCCGCCCCTCAAAATTCCCTGCAATTTCGCGAAGATTCCCTTTTTCCCTTTCGTCCGAAATAACTGTCGAAAATTCCCTGAAAAAGGGAAAATTCCCTGCACGGAACATCACTGGGCAGGCATGGCCTCGGTTGTGGAGGCGTTGCGAGAATGCTGCTGTTGCTGGGTCTGCAGTTCCTCTTGTAGTTGTTGCATGTGCTGGCGCAGAGCGGTGAGGGCTTCTGGGTCGGCCATGGCGGTGCTGTTAGTTCGGTTTCCGGGTCACCAGATGTGGGATGCCGTGTCGACGGAGACACGCATCCCAACATGAAAACGTAACGAGCGTTTATTCAACTACAGTAGCAGCTTCGGGAGAGCATTCTGACGCTACGCTCGACAGAGGTAGTGGAACAAAAATGATCCGCTTCCAATCTTGGCAGCCTGGTTTTGTAGCCACCGCTGGTGACGTAATCCTTGGGTGACGCTGCGGTGGCGCTGCGGCTTATCCGATTGCAGTGAAGCGTGTGGTCGTGTCACGCCGGGCTGCCTGATAGCAAGGTGGATGCTCCGCGGTATTGTGCGCAGATTGTGTCGCCACACACTTATCTCCCATGTTTTTAATATGAAATGCTTCCATCAACTCCCTGTTAATTTTTTTCCTGTGAGTTGACAGAATATTTGTGTCTGTGAAAATTGGTGTGCACCCGCAAGAACTGCAGTGATCCACCAGATGTGTTCATCCTGAACAGAGAGCAGAGTCATGCTCTCTAAACCTGCTGTTTATACACCTTCCAGATTGCCCAACATACGATCTGCCACAGCTGAGCGGAACCTAGTATGCCACTCCTGCTTTGCAAGACCGGTAACGTTGGCTGTGCTTCATCTGGCAGCTGTTCTTACTCTGCGTGGTGCCGGACTCCACCATCTTCCGAAGTCATGGGCACAATTTTGACAGCTTGTTGGGGGGCTGTAAACACCGAGTTTACGCCATATCTCGCTGCTACGTTTTTCAAGCCATGTGACAACCTATGAACATATGGGAGAACTGCAAGCTTCCTTTTTAGGGGCGAAGCTCCTCTTAGTCTAACCTTGTCCCGCGTCAGGCGTAACCGGCAGTATCTCGTGATAATGATGACGATGACGCTGATGACCATGAAGAATAAGCGCGTTCCAGACCACCTCTAGTTCCCATCGTGTGCACCTAGGAAGCAGAGCGTCCCTGCAGGCGGTGTGGCCATCTATGTCAAGCAGAACACTGTAGTACAATAAGGCCGTCCACCACCACTACAGTCACTAGAGTCATGGCCGAGAGCATTAGCAGTGGCTAGACAGGTGGTGTCTGTCGCCCAGGTTGGCTCCATTCCTTGATCTTGCTTGGATGTGCTTGCGGGGGCTTAGTCCATCCCTCCTTCCCGCGTCCTACACCCCTCCAGAGCAGGCGCGTCCCCTCCACCTCTCTCCTCTCCAACGCTCACCCCCTTTCTCTCCTCTAGCAATCCTCTACTGTACGGAGCGGCGCCCGCGTCCTACACCCCACCAGAGCATGCGTGTCCCCTCTCCAACGCTCACCCCCTTTCTCTCCTCTAGGAATCCTCTACTGTACGGAGCAGCACGCGCGTCCCCTCTCTCTCCTCTCCTATGCTCACCCCCCTTTCTCTCCTCTAGGAATCCTCTACTCTACGGAGCGGCGTCCGCGTTCCACATCCAAACAGTGGATGTGCGTCCTCTCCTCCTCTTTCTCCTCTACGCTCACCCCCTCTCTCCCCTCTAGGAATCCTCTACGGAGCCATATAAGAACCTCTATCCCTCCACTTCACCGACCATAAAGCCGTTATAATGAAGGGAAACCGGAAGCCACGTCTAGCTACCATTTACGAATAAATAAAATTTCGTGTATATATACACACAGTGTTTGTCACGTCTTTGATGATGTACTGGACGAAAATTCTTGTCTTGTACAAATTCTATTGTGAACTTCAGCCCACAAGAATTCTCTCTAAAAACCTTCAGAACATTGATGACGTTCTGGTTGTAGTTGTCTTTGTGTGCGAGAACAAGATAGTCGTCAACATAACGGAAAATCAGAAGTGTTGAGGCTCGGGCGAGTTGGTCATCCATGAACTTAGCTTGTATTAGCGCGGCACAAATAGAAGAATTGTCTGTGCCGTGTTTCTTCTATTTGTGCCGCGCTAATACAAGCTAAGTTCATAACGGAAAATGTGTTCCGCGGTCCCTGCTAAACTATCTGACACTTTTCTATCAACGCGACTGAGGAAAATGTCACTGAGGATGGGTGCTACAGCCGACCCAATACACACACCAGCCTTCTGTACATAACGCCTAGTGCACGCCGAGCGAAGCGCCAGTGGTGTCGAACTTGCTCCTTACTCTCGGGGCAGTGAGCAGACGTCCGCTGTAGCTTTGTACGTCGTTGTTCGTGTGTCCCCGCGTCGTTCACGTTTTCGGAGTGAAATAAGGAGTGTCCGACGCATGTGTGTGGTGGCCGGACCTTCAAGATTTGTCAAAAAACAGTTGCTGTGTGGTGGGGTGCTGAAACACCTACAAAAACTCGCCCGCAACGCGGTTTTACTCATTCCCCGCGAGGCGTTGCTGACATGCCTATCTAACGTGGTCGGCGCTTCTCCGCTTTTAAATACATCGTGCGGATTCTTTCTGTAACACTAAAGCACTAACGTACTCATACTACAGCTTTGTACAGCTTGAAGCAGGTTAGCGAGAGAATTTCAAGTTGCTAAAACAGCAGCCGGTAGCGCAGATCGACGGACGTAGCGGGATGGCATCGGCGGTGCGGCGCCAGCTCTCAGTTTATTAAAGACGATAGTCTTTCTTGGGATACCTAACTGGAGAAATTTTGGTCTGTCTGTCTGTATGTCTGTTTCTCTGTTTGTCGGCACGTCGCACGATTCAGCTAGCTGGCCAAAGTTTAACCCCCCTGCCTTACGACCTCCAATCTTGATCGAGGGGCATGTGTTCATACGGGTGAGCGTGGACAATTAAAAATCAAATATTACGCATACCTGATGCACAACATCAATACCTTAGTACTATTCACAGTGTTCCTTTAAAACAAAATCTATAGATACGTAATTATAAAGATCCTAGTGTTTATTACGCGGCGCTGAAAATGCGCCGCTGTGTACAAAACAAGTCTCCGCCCAGTGATTTAACTTCGACGCTGTGGTGCTGCCACCTGGCAGCAGCATAGTTCAACACAAGCCGATGTTCCCCGATGGCGCTGTAGATGGCGTCATCTTCTGTTTTATCAATGCCAGCCAGATGCGGCTGATTCATCGTAGAAGAGCGCTGTCTCAGGCAAGGCAAAACATATATGGGCGCTTGACAAAATACGACCCACTCAACAAGACATGATCAGAGAACGCAGAGAAAAGACCGACGACCAAATTTCAGCGGAGAAACGCCGGCGTCCGTCTAAGCGTGCCCGGAAAACGTCCGAAAAACGAGCCCAGCGGCTAGCCCAGCTACTAAATTGTGGTACTCATGCAGTGCAGTCGGCACAAGACTATCGTCTTTCGACGACATTTGCGGCGAAGCACGCACATACGCGGCCAATTTTTTCACCCGTACGTTTGGCGATTTCCTTACCAGGGGATTCCATCTGCAATATTAATCCCAGAACTGATTTTCTTGCTGGCACTTGTTCGGTGATGGCACGTGTAATCAGCGGTAGGAAGATCGCTACGTGTGCCGGCATCTCGCCGTGCGAGTTCGGAACATTTAAATATGAGTCCGCCCATACGATGTGTATTTATTAATAATACGTACAGAAACAGCATTGCTACAAAGGTTGAATTTGAAGAACAACGAGAACTGAACGAGGCGTCGCATCAGTGAACAAAACAAGCCGGCTACTTACCACGAGCTTTTGAAAGTAAAATTTAGCGCAACTTGGAAAACCCTCGAAACACTCACACATTCACACATGCTTTCACTCAGGATACACACACGACACACAGCGCTCACTACCAACTGTTTATTGTGCGTGACTGACCTTCTTTTATACGTACAGGAAGATGCGAAAAAAAGAAGAAACAATGATCAACAATAGTGCGCATGTGCAAAGAAGCATGCGCAAAAAGTTAAGAAAAACGAGGATAAGTACGCACATCTTGTGGCACACGCTGCCGCACGTGGATGTGAACCACGGTTTAAAAATACGCAGGTTCTCGGAAGGAGCGTGAAATCATCAGCACGTCTGTCATTAGAAGCTTACTCTAAATTTTACTTTCAATATGATGAGTTACCAACTAGCCCAACAACAAGTTTTAATACCACGAGCTCCACTTCATAGCTGGGCTTTGTCACGCTGGTCTGCGGGACGCACCTGGCACGTATACGCACTGGGCTGTCCCAAATTCCGTTAACTTCGTGCACGTGGCCACTTTTGTAGATGCCCGCGCCTTTCCTGCAGCTGTCACCGCAGAAGTAGCTGTCAGGCACCCGAACGTATGGAAAATCGCCGCCGCGTACTTCAGCCATCCCCTGCAGCAATGCTATATATGCAATGCGCCGTCGCTTGCTCGGCTCCCCGAGTGTACTGTCGCCGGCGCCCGCTAGGTGGCTTTCAGTGGCGCCTCTATAGGCGGCGCACTACGCGCATAGGTCCTTGCCAACGCCAACCACTGTGGACTGTAAATAGACCATGAGCAGTTCCAGAAATGCCTCCAATGTCACGTGGGTGTGACGTCGACGAAAGCAGCAGGCGAGGTGTCCAAGATGAAACTGTTTATTAGGCCGAACTTGTGGCCGGTAAACAGAAAGTAAGATTACAGCAATACACGCTGGCACTGATAGCGGCGAGCAGAGCGTCGCCCGTCGATCAACTGGACATCGTTGGAACGCGCCGGCTTTTATAACTCACGCGTCGAACATTCTAGCCTTATCACTAGTCGTGGCGCAAGCTCTGGAATAATCTTGAGTGTTACCGTCTTGCGTGCAATCTTAACAAAACCATCTACTACAACCGAGAAGCTTCTGGAACAATAAGGCGCGGTCTGCGCCGAGTACTGCTGATAGTCTTTGTGGGCGGAAACCGAATACAGTAAATGAAACGCGCGTGGCAATGTCCCCCTCTGAAAAGGCATCGTCCCGATGCTTAGAACAGAACACATGGTAAAAATATATGCAACAATAAACGACAATAAATCAAGAAAGTTCAATAAACAATACGCACAAGCAAGAAAGTCCAATGAAAGAAAAAAAAAAGCAGTACAGTCCTCAGGTTCACTACCGCGTGTAAAACGGCTTGAGGCGCACGACATGGACGACTTCAGGTCGCGCACGGCGCCATTGAGAGTTCGAAATGCCGTCGGGGACAACGTCGTAGTCGAGTGTGCCGAGACGTCGAAGCACCCTATACAGTCCGAAGTATCGTCGCAGCAGTTTTTCACTAAGTCCACGTCGTCGTATCGGCGTCCACACCCAAACGCGGTCACCGGGCTGGTATTCCACGAAGCGTCGACGAAGATTGTAGCGGCGGCTGTCAGTCGTCTGCTGATTCTTGATCCGCAGGCGGGCGAGCTGTCGTGCTTCTTCGGCGCGCTGTAGGTAGGCGGTCACGTCGATGTTTTCCTCGTCGGTCACGTTTGGTAACATGGCGTCGAGCGTCGTTGCCGGGCTCCGTCCGTGGACGAACTTGAATGGCGTCATCTGCGTCGTTTTTTGCACGGCCGTGTTGTATGCGAAGGTCACGTACGGAAGGATGGTGTCCCACGTCTTGTGTTCGACGTCGACGTACATGGCCAGCATGTCAGGCGATGGTCTTATTTAGACGCTCGGTCAGGCCGTTGGTCTGTGGGTGGTAGGAGGTGGTCCGGCGGTGACTTGTTTGGCTGTACCTCAGGATCGCCTGAGTTAGGTCCGCAGTAAAGGCCGTACCTCTGTCGGTAATGAGGACCTTTGGGGCGCCATGACGCAGTACGATGTTCTCGACGAAGAACTTTGCTACCTCGGCGGCACTGCCCTTGGGCAGGGGCCCTTGTCTCGGCGTAGCGGGTGAGGTAGTCAGTAGCTACGACGATCCATTTGTTTCCGGAATTCGACGTCGGGAACGGCCCCAGTAAGTCCATGCCGATTTGCTGGAACGGCCGGCGAGGTGGCTCGATGGGCTGCAGAAGTCCGGCTGGCCTAGTCGGTGGTGTCTTCCGTCGCTGACAATCTCGGCAAGTCCTCACGTAGTGGGTGACGTCGGCAGTGAGGCGAGGCCAGTAGTATTTTTTCTTGTATCCTTGCCAGCGTACGGGAAAATCCAAGGCGTCCAGCCGTCGGGTCAAAGCGTGCAGGAACTTCTGGACGTAATGCCGAAGGTACTACGAGGAGGGGAGTCGGCCCGAAGTGGCGAGAAGTTTTTCTTTAGGAGAACGCCGTTGCGCATGAAAAACGACTCCAGTCCTCGTCTGAATACCTTTCGAGCCACGGTGGCTTTGCCCTCGAGGTATTCCATAAGGCCCTTGAGTTCCGGATCGGCGCGCTGTCGCTCGGTGAAGTCGTCGGCACTTATGGTTCCCAGGAAGCCGTCATCATCCTGGTCGTCCAGCGGCCGTGGGTCGACGGGGGCACGAGACAGGCAGTCGGCGTCAGAGTGTTTTCTTCCGGACTTGTAAACGACGGTAATGTCGAATTCTTGAAGTCTCAGGCTCCACCGTGCGAGGCGACCAGAAGGGTCTTTCAAGTTAGCTAGCCAACACAAGGCGTGGTGGTCACTCACAACTTTGAAGGGCCTGCCGTAAAGGTAAGGGGCGAAACTTTGATGTAGCCCAGATGATGCAAGGCACTCCTTTTCTGTTGTGGAGTAGTTGGCCTCTGCCTTTGATAGCGACCGGCTAGCATAACTAATGACCCTGTCCAGTCCGTCCATCCTCTGCACAAGAACAGCGCCGAGTCCTACACTGCTTGCATCGGTGTGTACTTCTGTTTCGGCGTATTCGTCGAAATGCGCAAGTAACGGAGGCGTCTGCAGGCGTCGTTTTAGTTCCTGACATGCTTCCTCCTGCGGTGTTTCCCACTTGAACTCGACATCGGTCCTGGTGAGGTTAGTGAGAGGCTCGGCGATGCGGGCGAAGTTTTTAACGAACCGCCTGTAATAAGCACACAAGCCGAGAAATCGACGCACGGCCTTCTTGTCGGTGGGTGGCGGGAAAGCAGCGATGGCGGTTGTCTTTTGCGGGTCGGGGCGTACTCCGGATTTGCTTATCACGTGGCCGAAGAACAAAAGTTCTTCATACGCGAAGCGGCACTTCTCTGGCTTGAGAGTGAGTCCGGAAGTCTTGATTGCTTGAAGTACAGCTGCAAGGCGCCGGAGGTGTTCGTCAAAGTTTGAGGAAAAGACAACGACGTCGTCCAAGTACACAAGGCAAGTCTGCCACTTCAGACCGGCCAGTACAGTATCCATAACGCGTTGGAATGTCGCGGGGGCCGGGCAAAGACCAAAAGGCATGACCTTGAACTCGAACAGGCCGTCTGGTGCTATGAAGGCCGTCTTTTTCTCGGTCTCTCTCGTCGACTTCGATTTGCCAGTAGCCTGTCTTGAGGTCCATCGACGAAAAGTACTTCGCGTTGTGGAGTCGATCCAGGGCGTCGTCTATCCGTGGGAGGGGATACACGTCCTTCTTTGTGATCTTGTTCAGGCGACGATAGTCGACACAGAAACGTAGCGTTCCGTCCTTCTTCACCAACACCACGGGAGACACCCAGGGACTCTTGGACGGCTGGATTATGTCGTTGCGTAGCATTTCGTCGACTTGTTTCTTCACGGCCTCGCGTTCGCGCTTCGAAACTCGGTACGGGCTCTGTCGAACTGGTCGGGCACTTTCTTCAGTTATGATGCGATGTTTCGCGACTGGGGTCTGTCGAATTCTTGTCGACGCCGAGAAGCCGTCCTTGAATTGCAGGAGCAGGGCTTTGAGCTGGTCGTGCTTGAGCTTCGGAAGGCTCGGGTTAACGTCGAAATCTGGTTCGGGACCTCGATTTGTCGAAGGCAGGTTCGGCAGTATCGTAGAGGGCGGAAGCCTTGCTGGCGGCGACGCATTCGTCGATGTAGGCGACCGTCGTACCAATGTTGAGGTGGCTATATTCGTGGCTGAAGTTTGTCAGCACTACCTTTGCTTTACCGTCACGCAGCTCGGCTATACCTCTTGCCACGCAAATTTGACGGTTCAGGGTAGGTGCTGATTGCCCTCGATGGCGCCTTCAAGGTTCGCGAGTTTTTTCGGTGCCGACGGAAATAATGACGCTGGAGAGCGGCGGAACGGTCACCTGCTCTTCTATCACATTCAATGCATGGTCCCTTCGCGTCGCGTGGGGCGGGAGCGCTTTTTCTGAGGTTAGTGTTATCGACTCAGACCTGAGGTCGATGACGCCA
>JALIZH010014369.1:0-65602 GCA_030522465.1 Rhipicephalus appendiculatus | reverse complement strand
AATCAAGGCTGCATTGTTATAAGCGACAGAACTCTGACTACATTTGGTTAACGCGTTCATATTTGAATGCCCAACATTAGACGCAGACGAAGAACAGAAAGAACCAACACAAGCACGAACTACCAATTTTTTTTATTGAGAAACAAGATAAGCACTTCACTTAGAGTACACTCTATATTTGAGTGCTTCATCATCGCAAGCAAGAAGGTATAAAAGTGAACAAATAAACAGGTGGATCTTCTGAGACGCCGTGAATCCCTTATCACATTAACATTTAGAAGCTCAAGAAAAGCATATATCACGAAACTTGAACAACACCTGCACTGAAATCTAAATTGGAGTGTAAATCAGTGCCAGATCGCTCAACTGTCACTACTTTTGGTTGGTTTGATTACGAGGACGTGATCACCCCTGGTGCGATACTTCTCTTTCACGCACGATCCAGCATGCAGTTTCTACAGTGATCTGTGAATGAGCAGCGCCATCATTAGGTGCCAGAGGAGCTTGTCTTCTAAGTACATTTTAGTGTAGCTGAAGCAAACGGAGGCCAAAATCATTATCGTGTACTCCACTAATGAATAATAATTGGGCCCCAGCATCATTTCTCATGTTCAACCAAACCACCTAACTACCTTTAAATTTCGGTTCCTTGTCCCCTGCGGGTCCCCTGCGGAACCTTGATTTTTTTTAAGGCTGCCTGATTCACTGCAAATCTTCTTTACAGTTTGCTTCATTCCGCACAAATATATTAGAACACTGAATATACCGTTACACAGCACATTGCTTGCCAGCTTCCTCATCTTGCCCATAATCTTACCAAAAACGGCTGCACGTTTCCTCTCCGAGACACGAGTTGCCTTTGCCCCGTGTCACACTATGCAGCCTATGCTCTTATTAACTTCCTCTTAAAGGGACGCTAAAGAGCAAAACGATTTTTCTCGTATTAGAAAACTGGATTTTCACAATTCCGGAAACACCACTCTTAGCACGACGCAACGCTTGGTAAGCGAGAAAATGCGCGACATGAAAATGCAGGTGAAGACGCCACCTTGAGATACCCGCACCGAAGACCATGACGTCATAGATTTTGAAGACGTCTATTGGGTCCTACGTAGCTTCAAATCGATAAAAATGAAGTACATTGTCAAATGTGGGTGCATAGACCTAGCATACGAAGTTTCAGAAAATTTAATCGAGTCAATGTCACGAAAATACAAAAAAAACATTTTAAAATTTTCGACGTTACACATGGCGATTTCTGCGCGAAATTTAAAATGGAACTTCAACCTTGATTTTCTCCGCTAACAGTGAAGTTGAAACAGGGTTTATTGGTGACAGGTAGCACCTCAGACGGAGGTTCACGGACGCTGAAGGCGGGCGGCGGCAACCGGCACAAGAATCACAGTCGGAGTACCAACAGCACGCACTCGGCTCTTCTCGCTAAGGTAGTGGCCCAACGCGGCACATGATCTTCTTCCTCTCTACAAAGTTATGATAGTGAAACATATGGCATCTGCATTCGCAGAGGGCAATTTGTCAATCTAAACCAAGTCATTATTTCTATTTAGTGTCCCTTTAAACGCCATGGAGCGGTGTTCCCCACTTATCTACCTTTATAACAGTATCGATGTAGTCAAATGACCATATTTGTTAACGAATACACCACAAAACTGTCAATAGTGGCTTGCCAATATCTCGCGTGCCTTTACCAACTCATTTTCATTCTTGCGACAGTTTCCACGTTTTCAATCTCTGGTGACTGCGTTATGCGTGCCTCACAAATAACTCTGTCATCGCTTAACCACTTCTTTTTGCACGGGGAAGAACAGGTTGAAAAGAGCTGAAAGGATGGCGTAAGTGAAAAACACAAATACCTGAATCCAGTGTCGAAAGCTTCGGCTTTTTTTCCTGCCCCCCAGTGGTGAGCTTCAGGCATTTGCAGAACCTTCCCTTCTGAATCAGACAACACTCAAGTAGAACCACGCTACGACGCCCAAGGCAAGGCACGGACTACAGTTTTCGCTGCCGATAAGAAAGCCTTATCGTAGCAGGCGCGCCTTAGCGAGATATAATAGGTCTAATGTATAGATGTGGCTGATAGACCGTATGCTCCCAGCTTGATAATCAACGTTGACTTGGTGTACAAAAAGATAAGACAAACTTCCATTAGTCTCTACCGCTCTCCTACAGGGACCTTAAAGTAAAGAGAACAATCGTGCTGTATCTCGCAAGTGTTATTGATTGGGAAACCGGTATAGATAGAAAGCCGGGTAACCTTCAGCTGTACACCACGGCGAACTTAGTTGTTTTCAAACGGATAAATCGTGTGTATGTCTCTTCTGTTCGACGTATCGTTTTGGTTCAGTGTTGTATGCATAATTATTTTTTGGGTTTGTCGCATTGCCAGTGCCACATTGTGCTTGCAAACATCTTTTTCTTGTTCTTACAAATTGTATTAGCGCATACTAAATTGCTGTTTCATAGAAATTGTGTTGTTAGTCTTTTCTGTCATTTACACGTAACAAATTTATGTCTTTTTTACTCTTTTGCACAAACCTTATGTATGCCCTTGTGTTCTATGCTGCCTCACTGTTGGAGCAATGTCTGGGTGACAAGGCCTTAGTCAGGCAGACAATGTTCTGCCTTTAGCCTTGCCATCCAAGACTCGCTCTGTATCTGAAATAAATCAATTCAATTCAGTTCAATTCAATAGGTGCTTGAACGTGCACCCAGGGTTGCCGTTGGGTAGCTTTGAAAAGGAGCCAAAACTCAAGCTAAAAGCATACAATGTAGCCACGCCATTTAATTTTAGCGCCATATTTATAGCCAAAAAGAAAAAAAAAGTGATATTATGTATAGAGTTGTTAGTATTCAACAGTAAATAATATGATTTTGAATAAGCAAGAAAAATTGAGCATAACGAGCACAATATTTTTTTTCCTCTTGCTTGTTTTCGAAGCCGCAAGTGAGCTGCAAATAAATTAATAAATTATTATGCGTTCAGTGCGAGTGCGTACAGTTTGTCTGTAATAGATAGAGTTCTTGCAAAAGTAATTTTGGGCCAACAACTCAGCAGTAATAATAAACGCTGATGCTGTTTTTTTTCTTGAAACCACAGACCGAGATTGGTGCAAAGCCACATTAATACCAGTCCAGCTTCAAGTAGCGATATCTGGTCGAAGATGAACAGTCCAGCTTCATTTTGTTGCGGACATCTCTTTGACGCGCTGTGTTTCAGCATAGAATCTGGCGTCAGCACTGTGGTACATAGTCCACGCGTTTCCTTACATGCACGCAACCCTCCGTCTTCTCAGACGGATCGACGTTCGTTGGGTGCCTCGATATACACTAGCCCGCTGGCGGGGGAAAGGACATTTACGCGCATAAGACAACATGACAAAAAAGCTTGCAAATATAGGTAATTTCTTGGACTTGCTTACTGATTTATCTTCAGCTAATACGGAGAAGTGGCCAGCAATAGCACCAAAAGAGAAGTTCAAAGCAGTCAAAAAGTAGTCATAGCGCCACCCTGAAATTTTTGTCGCCAGACAGGGTCGGAAAGTAGCCAATGGGGCGCAAAGTAGCCACCAACGGCAACCCTGCGTGCACCCATGCTTCGTAGTTCTGCTACGGCATGAATGGAGCGAGTGGTGGAACAGTACTGCAGAGCGAAGTTTAGCGTTTAACAGAGCGAATCTCCCACGAAAGCGTTCGACATGATCAAGAAAGCACACGGCAAGTGTTCGTCATGATCAAGAAAGCACACGGCAGTGACGTTATGTGTAGATCGTGAGTGTCCAAGTACCACGAAGCATTTACGGTCCTTAGAGAAGACGTCCACGCCGAGCAGCAGCGCAAGCGCTCAACGTTGACGGTTCGGGATGATAAAGTCCATGTAGAATGGCGTTACTTGAGGCGAAAGCCCTGGATGCCTCATGAAACGCGAGAAGTGACCGTCGACTGCGTTCGCGTCAACACGAAGTGATAAAAAAAAACATGGTTGATCCCTCTGTCATAGGAATCGGTATAACACGAAAGTAAAACGTGTCCTAAGAGAAACAGATGAATGTTTACTGTACAATGATATAAGAGAGCTTGCATAATGTCTATTGGTGTTTTAAAGTGGAAGCACCCATGTTGACGCTTGGTGGTACATGTTCATGCCGACAGCTAACGTCCATGATCAATAATTAAACAAACCCTTGTGGTACGTGTTGTAGTAAACGGCGAGAGCGTAATCAGAGAAACCGATGTGACAGCCAGAAGAGCGTCGTTGACTGGACGCAGAACTTGGGCTAAGGTCGGTATCCCGCGGCGTGCTGAAGAATTGTACACCACGGCAGGACTAGAGGGAAACGCAACGCGTGTCTTGTCTCCCCTGTAGCCCGGCCGTGATTTTCTCGGGGTGAGCGTAAGCGTGGAACGCGGTGTCACAGCAGGAGAGACAGCCGCGCTATCCATGACCGCGCTAGCCACCATAGCCGCGCGTAGAACTATTTTAGTATGGATGGATGAATGCTATGAGCGAGGCCCACGCTTTGGCTAAGGTCACCACCTCGCGGTATGTTAAGGCGTTGACAAAACTGCGCTTTTATTTTGGAAGCGTGCCGAATTGGACGGACGCGTAACAACAACGCGTTGCAGGAGCTAATCGAGGTGGCCACAATCATGATTGATTACTTCACCGCCGACCAAGAGCACTGTGAGAGGAAAGTGAGCGATATAGAAGGTGCGTTTGTGAAGCCTCCAGAGTATGTGACCCTGGCGCAGTGGATAGCGCGCCCGGTTGCTGCTGTCGTGGACAGAGAGGTCATGGGTTCGACTCCCGGTGGCGGAACTTTTTTTCTGTGCGATCTGATCATGCGCATTTTTAACGTCACTTCCGTGACGGAAATGTGTCACTGCAGTATTGGTGGCCCCCGGTATAAAACATTTTCGTGTTAAAAAAATAATCAAAATGTGATGGCCTGTCTTTAACGTCATTATGACGTCACATATCGGTCAGATGATGGACGTTATACATCACATCACATCGTCGCTTTGTGATGGGTGGGCCGAATCCCGGAGGCGGAAAGGTTTAACAGTGCGGAAAGGTTTAGCGGGGGGGGTAGGCGGGGGAAGGAATCAATACAATCGACTGGGAAGAAACAGAAGACGGCTTTTACCTTCGAGCCGTGTTAGGTGCGTGTGACTTCTTTGAACATTGATTAGCGTTTAAATGTACGTAGTATTGCAGAAACGTTTCTAACACTTCTGAACAACGTTATCGCAATAACGTCCCTACTTGTAACAGTAATGAGCACGCAACGTATGTGCGATACACGAGGCGGAAATCTCGAACGCTGTTCGAAATTGAGAGGAAGAGACAGGGAGAGTGGAAACTAACTTTTATTGAGAACGGCAAGTGTCAGGAGAACGGAGATCCAGAATAATCATTACGCGGGAGTTCTGAAGTGAGTCAAGAGCGATGGCAGCGTTTCGTAATCAAAACGGTCTGATGCAAAATATTACGTGAGACTAAACAAGGGTTTTCTCATCTGCTCCAAGAGGAAAAGAGAGCTCAGAGTGGTCTTGACACAAATGAACTTCTCTGTCCGAAGACTGTATATGGTGGTACTGACGGCACCGTTCTGGTTCTGTTCTCCATGTTCTATGGGAGCAATACACAACACTCTGGCACGAGCTCTACATTCGACTCATAATGGCAAAGGCCCTTTATTCTGCACGAATGGGCTAAGTGCACGGGAACCGGGATATACTCATGACTCGCTGCGCGACGGGAGACCACGGTTTTCTTTCTGTCAATCATTATTGCGACAGGCTTCCTATTGTCGCCCTATACGCTCTCAAGAGTTCAAAGAATCCATCGGCGGCTATTAATGTTATCTTATCGGGTTCCACGTATAGATGGACGTGAAAGAACGTGGGGACTAAAAGCATACGCCTTTAATCATCGGCTCTGCCTCAGGCTGTCAAGGAAAATGCAATGCATTTACTTCCATTCATTTTAGCACTTCTATATCAACACCATCCTGTTTAAAAACTCTAGGTTAAATAGCCCTTCAATTGAGCCAACAATGGACCATACAAACTGCGTAAAGCATAACACGCCGCTGCGTAGTCACAGCAAACCATGAAATTCTTTTGTTTGTTTGGTTGTTTTTTTTTGTGAGGGGGGGGGGGGGGGGTATGGACTTGAAGAGAATATTATTGCAGATCAACAGTTCATAGCCGTATAGTATATGTCATGTTTTAGGCTTGCCTGTTGAGTTATCAACACGCGTGTAGTTTTACATTTGAAGGACCACTTTCTTTGTAGACTCAAGGTTGGCCACTTATAAGAAATATGTTGTCTGGAGGCAACAAGCAGGGGTAAGTGCGCAACGGCGACTTTTCTGTGCGTGAGCGCCTTATGATGGAACGAATTTGCAAAAAAATATTTTGTGGGCATGAACTTTCTGGACATAAACCTTCTTTCACCTTTTTGGAACTTAATTCAGTCATATGGCGAAGGCACACCGAAAAAAGTGCCGCTCGCGTACGCTAGTTAAATATTTAGGTGACTGTACATCTGATGAAAAATTCGGTGTCATGGTAGTGTGTTGCGGAAGTTTACATATTAGAAGCTGAAATTTCAAAAAAAAAAAAAAAACTTCTGCGAGAGGTCATCTTTTGCTTATAAGATGTCCAGGATGATATTGCTGAAGTTGAACCTGAAAACACTTCTGGCATAAGGCCTCTTTTTTTAATACGCACCCTGTATTTTGGAGAGTGAAAATACCAAACGCACACGCATGAGGTAGACAGCACGTGCAAAAATGCAGGCGAGCTTTGTTTATTCCACATGAACGTTTCGATTAGAAAGAACCCTTTATAACACGTTGATACGGATATTCTTATTCGGCTATTTGAACACAAGAGCGCAGAGGCTCCAAGTTCTCGGTGAAGGTATCGAAACTTACTGTGTTGTTTTCGCAGTAGAGTCCGATTTAACATTAGACCACTGAATTGTTTCGCTCCGCGAATGGAAGAATGAAAGGAGACACCTTTTGTCCTAAGAAACAAGGAAAGTGTCAATACACGGTAATAATCCCAAATTTCATTAGGAGTAGGCATTCTAAAAGTAGGATTAACTCGTAAATTAGGGAATGTATATACTCATCGTTCATACGTCTTATGATTTCATAGAAAGGCAGGGCGTGACTGAGACAAGGGTCGAAAAACAAACTCACCACACGACCCCTGGAATGTGGTGTGTGCTCTTCGTCCCTTGTCTCAGTTGAATTGTGCCATCCTATCGCTATGAACAACTCGCCCAGAACAAAGTCTTCCTGCATCGCGATTTAACATACGGATCCTGAGCGTCTGGTACACCTGAACTCACTGCAGCTTTTCAGGTCAATGAAAGACAATAGT
The DNA here is from genome assembly GCA_030522465.1 of Rhipicephalus appendiculatus. NCBI lineage: Eukaryota > Metazoa > Arthropoda > Arachnida > Ixodida > Ixodidae > Rhipicephalus > Rhipicephalus appendiculatus. Next base: position 58,186 of record JALIZH010014369.1, on the reverse strand, counting down.
GGAAAACGTGAAAAGCAAAAAAAAAAAAGCTGTATTAGAAAATAAGTCACTGCACGTCCGGAGAAAGTCTGCCTCTCCCGTCGCCCCTAGTCGTCGGCCAGTATCCCGTCAGAGACGGCAGCAGAGGAAAATATCTCTGTGTCGTGACATGTACATTGCGCACCTTGGTACCTGACCATGATTCTCATTGATGGATACAGCTTGCCAGCATTCTGGCTCTTACATGATATCCGTCTTTCGAACGGATACCAGATAATTTCTGGCTGGTTTAGCATTGCATTATTATTACCATACAGAAGTACTGAGAAAGGAGGTCAGGTTCACACTGTTTACTCGGGCTTCATCAAGGCTTTTCCGCGTACTCAGGGACTCACAGATTACCATTAAACATAGATTTTAACGCTAACTATTGAGTTGTCGATCTTCTCCACAGCTCTCTCTTTGTACATCGTGTAATTATACCACAAATACAGAAATGCCGTCTTTGTAAAAGTCAACTACAGGAGCCCATCAAGGGTGATTATTAGGCCCAGTACTTTTTCCTAATTTGTTGCTACCTACTTTTTTTCCGCAATTAGCAATTCTTTTATTGCGAGAGCAATTACATGGGCGCTCGAGGCGCATTTTTTCCCGTCGCTGTCACCATTGCCATCGCTTTCCGTATAAGGTTTAAATCGGTAACATCGCCCCGCGCACCATATGTACTTATCCGAGCGAAAGCTTGCGAAGGCTGCAGGCGGGCGCGGCTGAAGTGGAGAGGAAGGGCCTGTCCACGCGCTACCCACACCGCACGTGGCGGGACACCAGCCGCACGCAAGCGGAGGGCGAAAGAGCGTATTGGCGACGCTCTTTCGCCCTCCGCTTGCGTGCTGTCCCGCCACGCGTGCGGTGCGGGTGTGTGGATAGTGCGCGGGCAGGCCCTAAATGAACCGGCCGGCTCTATCTGTCGAAGGAACATGAAGGGATACCGGTGGTGTGTGTTTGTGTGTGTGTGTGTGTGAGGGGGGGGGGGGGGGTCTGCGTCGCTGGAGCTGCCACTTCGAGCTTTGATCAAAAGGGCGTGGCCGCGCACGCCATCGACTGGGAGATGAGCAGAAGGCTCGTACCATTCTGTGTCTCTTTTTTTTCTCGTCGCTTACTTCGCGTTAAAGCGAAAGACTGAACGAAAACCGCTTCGCTTGCCTCGAGCGGCCGCATTCCCTTACCCAAGCGTTTGGCAGAATTGTGCGAGATTCGATCCAAAACGGAGTAAGCTGCTAGTCTTACTTCGCACAATATTCCCAATGGTTGCTATCGTAGTCATTATTTCGCCCATGCGGGGAAACTGACTTTTTATGCAACATAAAAAAAAATTGATCGACGACCAAGCGATTCCTTCGTGCAAATTATTCTCACAGATAACCCACGGGGCACAGATACTGCATGCGGCAGACAGCACACACACAAAACACAGGTTCGCTTTTTAACATGATAGCGTTAAAGAACTCCTTTCGCGTAAATTCCGGCCTCGTTGGTTGCGAGCGAAAAATCACCATCTTGTCCGTGACCGAAAAAACGAGAAAGATGCAAATAAAACAAAATAATAAAAACTTCCGGGTCCGAGTGAGGATCGAACTCAGGTCGTTTACGTGGCAAGCAGGCGTTCTACCATACAGCCACGTGTCTGACTGGAAACTACCGGGAAAATAACTTCCTCTGCTTGGAAATACACGCGTCTTCTATAGGCTTCACAATACAACATAATAATAATAATAATATCTGGGATTTAACGTCCTAAAACCACGAGATGATTATGAGAGACACCGTAGTGGAGGGCTCCGGAAATTTCGACCATCTGGTGTTCTTTAACGTGCACTGACATCGCACAGTACACGGGCCTCTACACAATACAACATGTAATATTGCAGTAATATTGCGTGGTACAAGCGTACATTGCCATAGTATTCGGCTTAGGAAATTACTTCCAACGACTATTTCGTAGACGGCTGTCCAGAAAAGGAAGCAGTTGTTCCGGCAGAAATATTGAGATCTTCGAAAAGTGTGTCGAATGTTGGACCATTACTTCAGCACATCATCAAAACAATTCTGGCGTTTCAATCATAAGTGGAAAAATCCAATTTATTAGTACTGACGCCACCCGTAAAATGCCAATTCTTTGGTCATGTGCTTCTTAGAGAATATTTTAATCACACCATGATGTGCTGAAACATGTGTCTAACGTGATTTTCAGGGATCTCGGATGTCTCTTAAGAAGCTTTTTTTTTTTTTTTTTTTTCTGGGGGCAGTCACGCCTAAAGTTTGCCAAAAAATATTCCTTCCGACACTGAAAAATGTATTTGCAGTGAGTTGCACTAGGTAGCTGTAAAATTAAAGTCACAAAAAGTTCCCATGTCCTCAAATGTGTCAAATAATCTAAAAAAACGACTCACGGTGTTGCAAAAAACACAACTTCGCAGTTACGACCGTGGCTTTAAAATCAATGGAGTTACCACGAATTATTTTAAATTAGGAGCGACAATTAACTGAGTGGTTAGTTAGAAGTGGGCATTTATAATCGCGTCTGTTACGATTACCAGAGGTTGTCAGACTATGATCCATCGTTATTGTCACGTATCGAAAGGCTCGCGAATCTGCAAAGAGCAGCGGGCAGTCCTGCAAGATCAGGGGACGAAATCGCAGTGTGAGAAAAGTGCTTAAAAATTGACGACGAGGTTCAGGATTGCTTAGTTGCGTGTCATACGCCGTTTGCGCACGATAAAAAGGCTGGAGTTGAAATGCAAACTCCCTGGAAAGAGGCTCTAGGAGATACGCACCGTTTAGAGGGCATCAGGTTGACTTTTCAACTGTCGACGCGCTTAGCATGTAATGTGACCGCGAGCGACAGAGTAGATGCAATACACGTGCCACGCCAGGATGTGGAGGGCGTGCGATTGCATGCTGAACTGCAAATGCAGCTGGGTGGAATAAGAAACAAGTGTTTCCTTACAGTTGTAGAGTAGATGGTCGAAACAACTGTTCTCTGGCTACGCGGGATATTCCATAACGTAAATTAGCGAGGGCGTCGCTCTTGATGAATAAATTAGTGCCATTTAGAACACAGTTATGTAGTCCTCAGATGGTATTTTCTTTGTCAGTACGCGTTTATAAGGGGAATCGCTAATACTTTTTCGAACTTTTGATAGTTCGGAAATAATAGTAAGCACACAAGCGCTTTGTACTAAAAGACGAATATTTTAGGTAATTTCGGAATGTTGACGCCGCTCTGTCGGTGTCACTTCTGGGAGAGTGGCGGCTTCGTTGTCCTGGACGCTGAGTCGCTTTAGGCGGCAGTAGCCAGGAATAGCAGGCATTCCGAAATTCCCGGTGCTGTTTAGAACTCCTGGAGTGTAGTAACTAGGGACCGGATTTTAGGCAAATGCCTATTTTGTTCCTTGCGTTCCTATCGTGCCACTTCGATATATGAGCATGAATTAGGGGTCAAGGAGGCCTTTTATATTGTTTTTATAGTGCCTATAAATGCCTATTGTGGGGGGTTTGTGCCTAAATGTCTATAAGTGCCTATAAATGCCTATTTTCAAATTTTGTGCCTATATTAACGCTATTTAGCCTCAAATTTTGCTTTCGAGTACGGGTTGAGACCGTAATTCGTGTTACCGGGCAAAATTGACGTTTCGGAACTCTATGGGGTGCAACAACCTAGTTCCCTAGTTCAACAAACTTCTCGAAAGCAACCGCTAGCAGCAGTGAAATGGGACGCGCCGGCTACCTTACCCCACCGCACTGACATGGCGCGAACGGTTGGAGCAGGGGAAGAGGAAAAGACGCCATTCCTGCAAGCCTAAATGGGAGCACGTCCCAGCGTATACAGTGGAATGGGGAGAGGAAAATAAAGATTGGAAGAGGAGAGGGGAAGAAGAGGAGAGTGGCGTCGATGGCAGAGGACATGGCGGGCGGCTTTTACAGCCGGTTTTTCAGTCCAGTGTTCTCAAGGAATTGAAGCACGTCCGAAGACCTGGGTGTGGCGGGGGGGGGGGGGGGGGGACAGGGGGTGCCTGTGTGCAGCGGCAGGAAGACGGAGAACGAATGCGAAACCATGGAGTGCCGTCAGGGGAAAGTAGAGTGTAGGTAAAAAAAATCAGATGTGCACATGGATTTTGTTTCGTTTGTAATTTACTTCTCAAAGGGCGCTTCACCAGGTCACATGAGAAATTTTAGGTAGACACTAGAAGTGTTTGCGTGCCCAATGAAGAGCTTTGTACCACAAGAACTTCTTAATTGGTTCATTACGAGCCGCGAAAGCATGATGCCGGTAGGTGAGCTTGAAATCTTTGCCACTCGCAAGCCAAGTTCCTTCCCTGCCCTCGTTGGTATCAGAGCAACTTGGAGCCGGAAGATCACACGACGTAGACGCATCAACGCGTCATGCGCACGCAAGGTTACACTGTGTGCACATGACATGCCCAAGCCAGGTCGTGCACACAAGCGGTGTTGTATCGTTTCGGCGTTCTCTCTAGTGCACTGCCTGTTTCTGTGGGATGGATCCCTCTAAGCGTTTGGAGATGCTGGCATGGATCATGTATCCTCACTACGACAAAGCGCGTCGCACCGCTTGAACTGCTGCAAGGGACGATGCACCAAAAATATACTAAGCATTGTCAAGGCTGGCGCCGGCACGACGCGGGAACGGCGAGAACACGAACGCAAACGAAATGGAGGCAGCTAAGTCTCGCATCGCGCTCAATTCGAAGAAAGAAAGAAATAAATAAAAACGCGCACACATTCCCTTTGTATGTTTTAATATTTCTCTCAACTTTCAATCTTCTATTCAAGCAACAGATTGCACAAGTTACACACGTCGCCTCGAATAATTCTCGCAGTGTCACGTACTACTGTGACGTACGCAGGACCATTCCATGTTGTACGTCACCTCCTCCATATTGGCACGCGCGCCGGTAAGATCAAGGGCAAGCAGCGTTCAGTCTGACATTTCACCTATTTCCGGGGCGCGTAGCGTTGCAAATCTTGGCAGACGTGATCGTTAGCGCACAGTGCATGCATTACACTTCTATCTCGAAACGCTCAAACCTGGTAAGGGGGCCCTTTATGGTGTTCACACAAAGAGGAGAAATTGACCCTGCGCGATTAGACCTGGTCAATACGAGTCTAACAGACCCTTAAGATCTGGCCTTTTAGCGGTCTGGCTATTGGATCCTGTGCTGCCTTTCGCAGCCATGCCGAAAAGAAACGGAGCCAGGAGCGTGTTTATTCGACGGTGGATACTTAACTCACCATGCTGGACAATAAAAGGAGAGTCAGTGTTCTGCAAATCGTGCGGGAAGAAGGACAATTGCATGGCTATGTTAAACCATTAACGCCTTTGTGTCATCATAAACTATAACATTTGTTTGCTTTCCTGTCGTATACACAGGTCGCGGACGTCCTTATTTGAAAATTTGAGTTTTTGTAAAAATTTATTGTGCCTATATTTACGATTTTGGGGGCCTAAAACTCTGTTTGGCCTGCCTATTTTTGGCGCCTAAAACTCAATTTTTAGTGCCTAAAAATCCGGCCTCTAGTAGTAACTGTGGAATAAAGTACAGCACATCCTGCTTCGAGTACATGTCGTTAATTCTCTACATAAAAAAGGCATTAGGAATCTTAATGACCGTGAAATGATATTCGATAATGAAATGCACTTGATGCCCATTTAAAAATTGAAAAAGAAGGCAGAGGGCCTGGTTTTGAATCGCACTCAGTCCTGTTTTTTTTTTTTTTTTTTTTTTTTTTTTTTTTTTTTTTTTTTTTCGTTGTGCGCGATATCGATTACTGACACTGGCGGCTGCGGCGGACAACTATGGCACCAAAGCAGACTGTTTCTGTGATCGCATAACGGCTTTCGTTGTAAGACCCATTAGATGACATAAATACTCCTTTTCTAAGGGTGCCCTAAATAGCAGTTTAAGGCGCTCGTAGAGAAAACGGACCGCCATTGGCTGCCTTTTGCTATGGTGCGTATAGCCGGCGATGCAAGCATATTTTTCTCTCATCTACCTTTGATCATCCTCTTCATGAACAGGCCTTGCGATCGCGTCACGCCCCCTCACAGAGAACAAAATCCTGGGTCCCTGGCCTGCCCGGTCTGCGACACGAGCCGCTCTGAAGGCGTTGATGCGGTTTCTGCAAGCCACCGGACTGAATGACAAACTGTGACTGTTCGCGAACAATGTTGCTGCTTAGTACACGGACGGTGTTCCAGACACAATTTTTTTTTTGCCTACTGTCGCAAACTCTTCTTCCTCTCTTTCATTCTTTTACGCCCCCCCCCCCCTTTTCCCCTTCCCAAGTACACGGTAGCAAACCGGAGTCCTCCTCTGGTTAACCTCCCTGTCTTTCCTTTATCTTTCTCTCTCTCCCTCTCCCTCTCTCTTGCACTGACGCCAGCTGTCGTTCTGTTGTAATTCTTCGAACAAATGCCGACAGGTTTCCTAGGCAGTGAAATGGTACACCGATATATTCCTACAAACACCATGTTTGAGCACCAGTGCGGTGAGACGCGGTGTGTCTTACGTATTACACAAGCCATCGTGTGCTTTGAGACGTAAAATTTTCTGCCTGCGGGAGCCACTTGTCGTCCACAACACCATTCTACACGCGGGTTGTTCTGGTCATCGAGTTTCTCTGTTCATACAGGGTGTGTCCGCACTTCATGTGGCCTCAAACAATTAACGTTATCGTGTATACTTACAGAATATGCCGCTTCCATACGTGTGTTTACTGACGGGCCTGTGTTACCCACTGCTTCAACAGCGCCTTTCGTCATACCAGCGCCGTTCGTCATATCAGCGAACGCTTCCGTCTTCACCACTGAACGACATCGACGAGGAGAGATTGAGGCCATGTGCGAGGTAATTCGTTATCTATCAACGCAACCTCCTCGCAACTTAACTATATTTTGTGACTGTAAACTAGTGCTTCAAGAAATAGATTCCGCGCTTACACAAGGGCTATATTATCTTCTTGCTCAGGAACTGGCCGAATCACACTATGTAGCCCTGAGAACTGGCCATCGTATTAGGTATCGGTGGATTCCAGGGCACTGCGGCCTACATCGAAATGAGCAAGCCGATGCGAAGGCAAAGATGGCTCGCGTTAACGCCACACTATTGTCCATTCCATTTTCGCGGCCGGACACTAACGCCGTTCTGTATACACTCCTCCGCGAAACTAGTGTATCATATTGGTTGTTACCAAGCCATCGTCACCGCCATCTTCACGAGCTTGACCCAGACATGCACGTTGGAATACCGCCAACCATGAAATGGCGCAGTACAAGCCTACTGCATACATTACGACTGGGCGTGAAGATCACTAGTAGCAGGGGCGTAGCCAGAAATTTTTTTCGGGGGGGGGGGGGGGTTCAACCATTCTTTATGTATGTTCGTGCGTGCGTTTGTATGTGCGGGTGTATATATACGCAAGCAAACTTGAAAAATTTTGGGGGGGTTGAACCCCCCCCCCCCAACCGCCCCCCCCCCCCCCGTTCACTACGCCACTGACTTGTAGTTACCCACACCTCATCGGCCTCGCAGACAGTCCGAATTGCGAGGTATGTGGCACTCCTGAGACTGCTGAATGCCTCTTGTGCGTCTGCCCACGATATAACACGCAGAGATATTGGATGGCCACCTTCTTGTTGAAATCTATGAGGCAACAAGTTTCAGAAAAAAAATTCTTTTAGACCAACACCTCGTCATCAGCGCGATATTTGCGATATTCTGAAAGCGCTGAACAAGTTTTCGCGCGAGACCGAACTCGACAAGGTGCTTCTGAAGGTTTTTGGACATTCAGGGTTATGCTTCATCGCCACCTCCCTCCTTCTCATCATCAGCACTTACTTTCTGCTCTCTTTACCCTCCCCTTCCCCTTTCCTAAAGCTGAGTAGCAGGCCAGAAATATGATTTTGGCCAACGTCTCAGCTTTACGGCCTCAATAAACCTTTCTCGCTCTCTCAGCACACTTGCTTACTTAGCAGGCTCGTGTTCTACATGTGTGTGGCTGTATGTGTTACGTATTTATCAGTGTATATATTGTGACGCAACGGTTAACGCAACCTTTATTAGGTCCGCTTCATTGACGTCAGATGGCCCGCGTCAACACTGAAATATCATAATCATCACCCAGCATCTGGAGTAGCATGTTAGCCCAAAAGCAAACACCTCCAGCTCTTCATTAAAATATTTATCTCTCTTACTTGGTGTATCATTCGCATTTATTGCTATCATATTCACTGCTTCACCCTTTTGCAGAAATTGTTACATTTCTGTTGACAGCATTTTCATCATTGTTTTGTGTTCATTTGATTTCAGTTTGCCCTACTGTTATAAGCTGTACACCGTTGCGTGCTCTAACAGATGTCAGGCTCAGTGGTATGCGGGAGAATTTGTCCAAGAAAGACGAAAGTATTCTGCGTTCTGTAGAATTGCAGACTTACCATTTTCTACAGGCGAGCCATTTTATCCAGTTGGCTGGCAATTCGAAGTGTTTCTTGTATTTGCACCTATTCATTTTATTGTACCAATAACCAAGAGTATTAATGTAAGGGGAGCGCCGCTTTGCAACTAATAGGCGACGTGTACTTACAACAAAGCAATGCTTTTATGCTGCACTGAAAACGAAATTGTTCCAAAACTAAACAATCACCTAGTGCCAATTATTGCCACCGATACAAAAGGCACAGGAACTCATACAGGTGTACGTAGGCTCACACATAAAAATATAGGTTGATTTTATTGGCTTCCAAGTGGACAGTTTGCTTAGAAAGCACATTTTATAAAAACATGATAGCGATAACCTCACTCGACTGTTGGAATGTAAGAGGTCAGACGGACTATTCTGAACGCGCGATGAGATTGTCGTAACCGCACTTTATTTCGGTATCGCAGTACAGCCTTCATGAGCATTAGGCTCTCGGATTTTTTCGTCCCCCCAGATGGAAGGTTGTGGGAAGACTCGTTCTCACCTGAATAACAAAAAGACGAAAGTGTTAATGCAGGGTAACGAACGCGAATTACATTAGAAATAGGCACTCTAAAAGAACGCTAAAGGCAGGAACAAAGAAAAAACACGTAGGCATTGTGTGCACGTCTCATGATTTAATGAATCTGTCCATGGCGTTGGATATCCACCTGCGCAGACGCAGCTGCGTAGGCGGATATCCAAGCTTTTAGATCACTGTAAAACAAAAGAGAGCATAATCATCATACGTATGGCATTGTTCCTCTACCCCTTGGCATTTTTTTCCATAATTGCCACCAATGCCTACGGCTTGTCAGAGTTCTCGCTTCTGAATGATCTCCTACTTCCGAACAGTAGCCTATTTTATTTCTGACACGTTTAAATTATATTAATAATATTTTTTCTTGTCATTCCGTCATAGTGATTGTCATTACACTTTAGACAACAGAAGACAGGTCAGCTAGACACCCTTTTATTATGACATTAGGAATTCTTTGGTTATAGTGAGCCAGTCACCGTTTAAGGTTAGACGTCTGCACCTTTGAGGTTGACTCTTGAGTTGTCAATCTTCCTGCAGAGCTATCATCTAGGCAGATCGTTTTGTGCTACCATAACTTTCCAAATGTCTTCCTTGAAAACGACATCTAGAAGGGCTAACGTGGTGGCTTGGGCGAGTTGGTAAGACATAATTCACTTAAAAACAGCGCTAAAGACGGAGGACTCTAGTTGAAAGTCAGCGCCGCCGTCTGTGTCCTTCTTTTACTTGTCCTCCGTCTTTAGCGCTGTTTTTAAGTGAATCTAGAAGGGCCCATCGTGGGTCACTGGCATCGGGCCTCATGCTCTGAACTTTCGTTTACATTTCTTCCGTCATTTGAATTTCTTCTTCCCCTTCGCGCTGTACTCAAGAAAAGGGCAAGTTACACTTTTGCTTTCACTGCACGGCATAAAACCAGGCGGCAGCCACTGCGGCGCTGCTTCTCGCAATTAAGCGAAAGACATGTTTGCACTTGTTAAGAGTTTACCAAAGAAATCAACAAGCGATGTGCATCAAACACACACACACACACACACGCACGCGCACACACAAGCACGCACACACGCATACACGCACAACACACACACACACACACACACACACACACACACACACACACACACACACACACACACACACACACACACACACACACACACACACACACACACACAAACAAATTAAGCGGCCCACTTGTGTATTTGAAACGACTCGCGGTTTTTCCTGACACGATTCTGCTGGAACGCGCCTTTCTTGAAAGTTCGTCACGTCAGCTTCCGATCTCACGTAACACAGACGCTGCATTTCCTGCACGCCTAGCGCGCTCAATATCGACGTCTCAGGAATCGGGGAGTTGAGAGAGAGAGAGAGATGTTTATTGTGGCAGAAAAGCTGAGAGGTCAGGCCTGAATCCATTTTCTGGCCGGAGTTTGAATGATTAATAAAATATATGAAATAACGTGTGTCCCTTTGGATTAAAAAAAAAGGTTGTTCCATAAGTTGTCACGTCCTGCAAATTATCCATACAAAGAACTTCACTACTCAAGCATGAACGCAGTGTAGCGGCACGCGAGTCATGACCTAAATTAAAAAGTTAACTAACGAGTTTGTGTTAATTACTCATTTCAATGCAACTTGAGGTGGAACAAAGTGTTTCTGCCTCGGCGTAATGCTCGCTTGCATAGACAACCGGGTCCTAAGTGCCGTAGCATTTTGATAAAAAATCTACACTGTCTAAAAAAACACCCTCTGTACATACAAACATACATACATACATACCTACATACATACATACATACATACATACATACATGCATACATACATACATACATACATACATACATACATACATACATACATACATACATACATACATACATACATACATACATACATACAGTATGGTTGTAGTTCATACGTCTCATGAATTAGCTTCGGAGCTGCGCAGAAGCAGATGTACTCACAGCGGTTCAAGCCATTCAACACGGTACTACGGCGCATGACATTCCCATGCCATAACTTTCTTTTTAAGCCCTTTGACACTTCCTAATTTCGATCCGTGCCTGCAGCTTCTGGAAGTTCTCGCTGCTAAATTTTGCCCAACCTTCAAATGTATCCTTGTCAATTGATGGGTGATGTAGTATTTGTTTCTTTGATTTGAAATACACTAAAACTGGCATTATTCTTGATTTAAACCTTTAATCCTACGTGCATCTAACTGTATACAAACGAATCGTGTCATACAGATTCTTCTGTCGTACTGAGCCTTTCTCGTACTGCAATGGGCGTTAGAGCAGGCATTTAAGAGCCCTAAGTGGTATCTTGTAACATTTTATAACTGTTTGGAATTCTGTGCGCGTTCCGCTTCATAACATAAGTAGAAAATGCATAAAAGTAAGTTATTTTAAGAGTTTTCGAAGCCGCTCTCTTATCAATACAAATGAACACTTTAGACCCCATGTTTTGTAAGAAAAAATTAAACTCACAAAAGAAAGTGCAGTGAATCAAAGAACTTAATTTCAATGGCTCTGATACACTACAACATTACTGGTAGCACCACAGAGGACGCGGCTGTGGTGTTATTTTGAATAACTTGCAGGCAAATAATGTTTATTAATCAGGCAATGAAATTCTCCTGCTGCTAAGAGAGATAAACGTGCGTATCAGCAAGAAGAAGTGCTTCAATAAAGAACCTGAATGCTCAGATTTAGTTTGACAGACCCATGTATAAATCTATCCATTTCCTCGAGTCTGAGGAAAAGCAAAGAAATTGACACGTTAGTTAACGGTCAGCAGCAGGGTTCAGTATTTGTGCGACACTTTCCAGAAAAGATGAAACGTGCTTCTACTCCACAATGTTCTTGAGGGCATACAGACGAAGATGTGCATCACTTCATCCTTCAATGCATGAAGTATGTTTCAGCACGATGTATTTTGTGAGAAAGCTTGCTGCATTTGCGTAGAGGAGCAATCGCTGAAGTAAATACTTGGTCAATGGGAAGTCGCGGGCCTCCAGGAAAGAGTGCTTCTAAGATGTTTCAGAAGGTGGGCATGTCGATGACCCAATTTCAAAGGCCGAATTCAGAAGGCCTGCTTGTAGTTAGTTATTTTCCGAACGCGTTTTGAAGAAACAAGTACTTTATAGCACTGTTAAACATCAGTTACTTCCAAAAGCCAAATGAGTTGGCACGAATGTTAGGTGTTGAAAATTGCGTTGTGTTGAAATGTTGTGATTTGTGTCGTGTGTGCTTACTTGTGTTCTGTCTTTTTCTGTGAATTATAAGCCATACGAAATGCTTGACTTTATGCTTATACACGTGAATTTGCTTTTATAGCTTAGCTGTCTGCTGCTGGGATGAAGGAGTGCATGTAAGCAAGATTCAGGGCGACGATTCCGACAGAAATGCAATGCTGTTTCGGAGCATGCCAACGCGAGCTGTGGGAGACACTTTGAATATAATGTCTCAGTTCGTTTTATTTCTGTACAATCACGCACGTGTCTATGATCATGCTTGCACGGCGTCCGCGTCATCAACTTCAGCCCACTGGGACGCTCACCTGGACAGAGGGTGTCACCAGCATAGGTCGGCAAAAAAATGTGAAGCACGCTCAGCCTCACTGAAGAAATATATTTTGCGCTTTGTACTCATTCGAACTCAGGCTCACTAAAATTTTCCTCAACCGGACTCACTCGGACTCAGACTCACCAAAATATTACTCACCCGGACTCACTCAGACTCAAACTCACGGCTCGATCTGAGTCTGAGTGAGTCGACTTATGAGTGAGTTTGCCGACCTATAGTCACCAGCCCTGCTCCTGGGGGAGGCGGTACTGTCTTTGTGACACCCTCAGTAAGACAGGCACGTCACGCTATATTGCGTGGCATCGTGTGAAACGCCGGGTTGGCGGCGTTTTCGAACTTGGGATTGTAAACGCATTCATTACAGCACACTTTTCACAGGACCTACGGTTTTTCTTCATAATTATGTGACCCAGCTCACACTGGCAGTCACGTGGCCACGTCGGCACTAATTCGCGCGCTGCGATCGGCGGAGCCGTCTTCAGTAAGACGCCATAGTCCTTCACCAAGTACACCTCGTTAACCGAGCACGTTTCTCCGTTCTATCGCGCTAGCGACGTGTTCAGCTGCTCTTTGGACTCGCCACTAGTAGGACGCCTGTCGTGCTCTCCAAACAGGAGCAGTGGCAGCAAGGTTCCGTCACTGGGGCAGCAACTCCGAGTTTTGATCAAAAGGGCGCGGTCGCGTGCGCTACCGCGAATGAGATCAGCAGGCGGCTCGTAGCATTCTGTGTTTCTTGCTCTCGCCGCTTACTTCGGGCTAAAGCCAAAGACTGAACTTAAACCGCTTCGTTCGCTTGAGCTGCCGTATTCCCCCCGCACCAGTGTTTTGCAGAATTGCGCGAGATTAGATCCAAAAGGAGTAAGCTGCTAGTCTTACTTCGTGTAACATTTCCAATTGTTGCTATAATATTCATTAATTCGCCCATGCGTCAAAACTGTGACTTCTTGGGCAACATAAAAAAACACCGATCTAAGACCAAGTGATTACTGCGTGCCAGTTATTCCCACAGATAAGGCGCAGGAACGCATATGGTGGACAGCACACACGCAAAATTCAAGTTCAGTTTATTTTGTTCCGATTAACGTTTTGCTATAAGAGAGCACACATGTCAAAACATGATAGCAATATTCATATTCGGCTCTTTGAATACGCGAACTCAAACAAATTGCATTGGTGGCGCTGTTGCGGCATCATATTACCGCCAGGTGGCGCATCAGGCTCTTGGTGTTCTTCGTCCCTCGAAAGGACGGATGAAAGAAGACTCGTTTTCACCTAACAAGAAAAGGAAAAATGTTAATTCACGGCAGCAACCACGAACCGCATAATGAGAAAGCACCTACAAACAGGCTAAACGGGAAGAATAACAAAATTGATGCAGTCACGGAAGTGCCCATGAAGTAGATTATTTCATTTCAATGGGAAACCAAGGCACTACAACGTTACTGGTAACACTGCAGTGGACACAGATGTGGTGTTATTAGGAATGCCTTGCAGGGCAATTTAAGATTAATTCGCACTTTTCCCTGTTTACTGGAGGTCCGATATCGAAAGACCACTTTAAGAGGCCTGCATTTTAAGGCACACTTTCGAATACGCGCTTTGGAATGCCCGCGTGCCGCTACGAAAACGTTTTTTGAAGAAAGAGGTGCTTTACAGCACTTTTAAAATTTCAGTTCATCCTAAAAGCCAAATGAGTGATACAAATGCTGTTACTCACTCAAAACTGTGTTGTCTTGTGATTGTGTTTTACGTTACCTGCAATTAGTACTTGGGTTCTGTGTCTTGCTATGTATTATAAGCTATGCGAAATAATTCTGTTTATGCATCTACATGTGAACTTTCTTTTCATATTTGAACTCCCGTTCGAATCTGTGTGACTCATTCATTGTTGGATTGCATTCCCTTCTGCGCATTTTGGGTTGCACAGGACCGGCATATTTAGTGATTTGGTGGCATTTCTCCCCTTTTGGTGTTCCTGTTTCGTATGCTTGTCCGCCGCGGTGGTATAGCGGTTAGGGTGCTCGGCTGCTGACCCGAAGGTCGCGGGTTCGATCCCGGCCGCACGGTCGCATTTCGATGGAGGCGAAATGGTAGAGGCCCGTGTACTGTGCGATGTCAGTGCACGTTAAAGAACACCAGATGGTCGAAATTTCCGGAGCCCTCCACTACGGCGTCTCTCATAATCATATCGTGGTTTTGGGACGTTAAACCCCATATTATTATTATTATTATGTTTCGTATGCTTAGTAACGAGAAGCACCCGACGGCGTCATAATAATCCTTACTTGTTTTTCACATCATTTCGATATAAAATACAACAAACGTACGAAGTTTCACGCAGACAGGGCAGCACTCGCACAGTCTATCATTCGGCTCCAGAATCCCTTCGCACGTAGCTGCGTCGACTTCAGCGCAGGCGATGCTTTCAGCCTGGTCCGACAAGCAGCATTAAAAGCACCGCGAAGGAAAATAGGGCGATGATATTCCATGCGGCGGCGTTCATCGTATTCTGTTGATTGAAAACAAAAATTGTACATAGCACTACAAACAGATGCCTCGTCAGCTACCTAAATGCAATTATTTTTGTTGGATATGTATATAGAGAAAACATTCGTTTGTGGAGGGCATTCATCACAAGCTAAGAAACGTGATAACTTAGTAGCGTTACTAAAACGTATGTGCCCATCCATCAGTTTTATTGCGACCTATAAAATGCAGCTGGGGCACTCCACTTCAATAAAGAAACGAGTCAGCATACAGTTAAAGAATGTTTGCTAAAAGTAATACATTTTGTTAATGCTTTCGTTGCTTTTTGTATTATGTTTATATGCATATGTGACATTTTGTTTGATATTCTATATGAACACCTAGACCTTACCATAGGAAACGTGTACAATGAATTCTGAGGAATAAAATAATCGACGTCAAATAATAAGAAATAAATTATGACTTAATAAAGGCACGTCCTGTTTCGAGCACACCAGCCTAAACGACAGAATTCCTCCTAACCAAGCACTGCCTGGATTGTTTTGAGGCTGGCGAAAAATATTGGTTTATGCACTTCGTTACGTGATTTCTCGAGCAACTACAGAACATTTGCAAAAGCGGTGAAGCAGAAAGCTCTGCGCTGAAATGGCGCCAGAAGATTAGATGACAGGACATGACATGACTGGTGCGTACGTCGTGAAAGTTTTCAACATAAGCCTGAAAGGAGGCAACCCAGCGGGGCAATTGCCTGCATACCTCGCAAGGCTATAGATCTGCCTGCAAGCTACAACACTCTCCTCCTCCTTTGCCAGTCAAGTGAGGCACAACCCCACATATCACGGCCTGTGGTGGCGGCTATGCGCCAGGCGTGACTCACAGTCTGTCAACCCGCGGACAGCAAAACTAGACACTGTAATCATTGTAAGACGTGGATTAAACAATAAAAAGACAGCTTTATTACAGTTCGCGATATTAATGCACCAAAGAAGGGTTTACATGTGTATTTATATGAATCATCTAGCTATATTCGCGCGTCGCTTTTTTCTTCTGGGAGGGTTCGTAACCTCCCGAGCGACTAGAAAGACGTTCCTACCGAACACCTGGCCGGAAGTTCACATGCACCTGTTTTACCGGTATGTATCCGGCTGCAGCTATTTCCTTCCTGCGACAGCAGCGGCGTGTGCGAAGCCGTTTCGCCAAGGCTGTGGTGGGATAAGGTACGCCCGTGTGTGTTGTACACAGTGTCGGAGTAACCCTCTACCATGAAAACTTGACATACTCTAGGGTTGTTCATTAAACGAAATCAATCCATCTGATGCTCATGATAGAGGAAGTTATCATACTTGTTTAGCTATATTTAGCCAACGTTGGGTTAAAAATTATGGTTCTGTCAGAATAAATGGTCCTTGGAGATCATATTCGGCTTACGGAAGTACTTTGAACGACTATTTCGTAGAAGACGGTCAGAAAAAAGAAGCAGCTGTTCCGGCTGAAATACTCAAATCTTCGGAAGGTGTATCGGATGGTATTACTACATTTCTTGATTATATTATCAAAACCATTCTGACATTTCAATCGTAACTGGAAACTTTAGTTTATTGATACTAAGACCACCAATACTATACCTATTTTCTGATCAAGTTGTTCTTAGAGGATATTTTAGTGACACAATGATGGGCTGAAACGTGTGTTTATTGCGGTAATCAGGGATCTCGGAAGTCTCTTAATAATATTGCCCTACGAAATGAAGAAAATGCGCTATAGTTTTTTTTTCTGAGACCAATTCAGTTTATAGTTAGCCAAATATCTTCCTACCAACACTAGAAACCGTATTTGAAGTAAACTGCACTAGATCACTTTAATCTTAAGGCCAGAAAAATTTTTATGTCATCAAATGTGCCAAATCATCGAAGAAGCAACTCAGGGTGCGGCGCAAACACGACTTCGCTTTTACTAGTGTGGCGTTAAAATCGACGGAGTCACCAAGAATTCTTTTGAAGTGGGCGCGAACAATAAACTGAATGGTTATTTAGAAGCGCGCATTAGTCATGGCGTTTCGTATGACTACGAAAGGTTTTTAGACGATGACCCATCACTACTTGTCACATCTCGAAAGGAGCGCGAATGTGCGTAGAGCAGTGGCAATTCTGCAAGATCGGGGGGACGAGATCGCTGTGTGAAAAAAGTGCTTAAACACTGACGAAGAGGTTGAGAATTGCTTATTTACTTGTCATACGCCGTGTTTGCACGAGCGATACACTGCAGTTCTAATAAAAAAATTCCCCATCTTCCCGCTTAAAGGGAACCATGTGTGGATGCGAAGCACCGGGGAGATAATTAGCTTTAGCGGGAGGAACGTCGCCGCTCTCACTTCACGGCAGCGGTCCCGGGCGCTTATCGCGGCGCTGCACAGGAGAGAGAATGAGGCGCGCGCGCTCCGTCATTTTCATACCGCGGAACTACCGTGGCGCCCCCCTAGCGGAGTATGCAGCTGTCACACCACCTGTCGTGCGCGCCGCTCCGTACAGGATTCCTAGAGGAAAGGACGGGGGGGGGACCGTAGGAGAGGAGAGAGAGGCGGAGGGGACGTGCATGCGCTGTGGGACGCGGGAGCCGCTCCGTAGAGTAGAGGATTCCTACAGGAGAGAGGGGGGAAAGGACGCGCATGCGCTGTGGAACGCCGGAGCCGCTCCGTAGAGTAGAGGATTCCTTAGAGGAGAGAGGGGGAGATGGACGCGCATGCGCTGTGGGACGCGGGCGCCGCTCCGTAGAGTAGATGATTCCTAGAGGAGAGAAAGGGCGGGTGAGCGTAGGAGAGGATAGGGGAGGGGACGCGCATGCGCTGTTGGGGGGTGTGGGACGCGGGGGGCCGCTCCGTAGAGTAGAGGATTACCTAGAGGAGAGAAAGGGGGTTGAGCGTAGGAGAGAGAGGGGGAGGGGACGCGCATGCGCTGTGGGACGCGGGACGGACTAAGCCCCCTCCAAACACATGCAAGCAAGATCAAGGAATGGGGTCAACCTGGGCGACAGACACCACCTGCCTAGCCATTGCTAAGCAGCCTCTCTGTGCTCTCGGCCATGACTCAAGGAATGGGGTCAACCTGGGCGACAGAGACCACCTGCCTAGCCATTACTAAGCAGCCTCTCTGTGCTCTCGGCCATGACTCTGATGATTTTAGTAGGGTTGACGGCCTTCATATTACTACAGTGTTCTGGTTCGCATAATGGGTGCTTCCCTACTTCATGAAAGTGGCCGGACGCGGGACGCGGGACGGGGGACGCGGGACGCGGGAGGGACGGACAGAGCCCCGAGCATAAGATGCTTCGCATCTAAAACTCCCTAGGATAAGGCTAAATGGAAGCACGTACCGTGTGAAGGGCTTCAGGTTGACTTTTCAACTGTCGAGTGGCTTAGCTTATAATGTGACCGCCAGCATCAGAGCAGATCCAATACACAGGCTATCCCAGGATGTGAAGGGTCTCTGATTGCATGCTGAACTGCAAACGCAGCCGGATGAAATCGGAAACACGTGTTTCGTTACTGTTCTGGAGTAGTTGGTAGAGGCAACTGTTGTCTGGCTACACGGGACATCCGGAATGTAAAAGAGCGAGGACGTCGCTTTTGACGAATAAATAAGCGACACTTAGAACACAGTGGTGTAGTCATGTGCAGGCATTTTCTTTGTCACGACACGTTTATAAGGAGAATTTGTCATACATTTTTTTTATAGTTTGTTACAAGTCCGGAATTATAAGTAAGCACTTAAGCGATTTGTACTAAAACACCAATATTTTAAGTAATTTCGAAATGTTCATACCGCTATGGCGGCGGCACACCTGGGAAAGTGGCGGCTTCGTTGTTCTCCACGTTGAGTCGTTTTAGGCAGCAGTAGCCAGGAATAGCATACGTCGCAGGATTTACGGTGCTCTTTAGGGCTCTTGCAGTGTGATGTTTGTGTAATGAATGTACTGCGCATGCTGCTTCTAGTGTATGTCGCTAATTCTCTACATAAAAGCTTATTAATCTCAATGACTGCACAGTAAAATTCATTTATTAAATAGAATGAATGCCTAATGAAAATTTATTGCTGGTATTTTCACTCTTCTTAACCCTTGTATTCTATTTAGTGCTCTTGTTGCCTTTTATTGCGATAAATATTTTCTGGAAAATTTGTCCAATTATCCCGTCACCGTCGCCAAGGTTCCGTATATATATATATATATATATATATAGGTATACCGGGTGTCGCAGCTATCTTTAGCCAAGGATTAAAAAATACAATATTACAGGCAGACGAGCGAAATCAGTTGCATATGGCTCACAGCCACCTGGCGCACTACAGATAATTTTTTTGTTTTGTGATTAACTAATTTGTTAATTAGTATTCTTCAACTAAATTGCTAAAAATTGACTTCAGGCAAGAAATGGGACTTGAAATGGTTCGAAAGCGTCTTCAGAAACCCACATTGCAGTATTTGCGATAGTCTTACGCGTACAATTCATTCCATGCTGCAAAGAAAGGTAGATGGACCTATCTATCTATCTATCTATCTATCTATCTATCTATCTATCTATCTATCTATCTATCTATCTATCTATCTATCTATCTATCTATCTATCTATCTATCTATCTATCTATCTATCTATCTATCTATCTATCTATCTATCTATCTATCTATCTATCTATCTATCTATCTATCTATCTATCTATCTATCTATCTATCTATCTTACGAAAAATTGTGCTAAAGAATATTTTCCCGAAGCACGTGACCACGAATTCGAACCACTGCCCCTTCGCTCGGTGTTTTGCAATTTCCCACGAAATAAAACGTATTAGTCTGGCCGGAATTCTGCTGTCCGAATGCTGCATAGCGTGTATCGGATAGCGTAGCAACGTCCGCAAACGAGCTTTAGCGTACGTGCGCACAACATACGCCAGCAACGCTAGGAACGCCTGCGTAGCTGTTGGTCGCCGCATACGCGTTTTGCACATTGAAGAAAATAAGCTCGCCATCACTGCGGCAAAGTGGAACATTGTTCATAGCGCGAAGGGATCATTGTACGGCTAAATTAAATTTCTCTTGCTTTATTCCCCCCTGCGTTGCTTTTTGAAACCAGTGGTAAAGAATCAACCCACGTTAAGTGGGGCTGGTTATGGAAGATAAAAAAAAAATTGGCAGACCCTTAATCTATCTCAACCGAGACTTCAGAAGCACCCATCGCCACTTGCTATAAGTACACGGCGGAAAATATTTCAGTATGGTTCTCGGAAATGGTGCCTCATCGACACAAATACTTGGCTCTCGAATATTCGCGAGAGGAATCTAAGGCAAATACAAGCATAAGTTCGGAGCTGACCAGCTAGAGAGCGCAACAGAGCCACTACTCGAGGTCGGCGGTAACCGCTTTTGGTGGAGAAGCCATGTTTTTCGGGCGTTTCTATGCCTATCAAGTGTTTCGGCTAAAGAGGACACATGCGCAGTTCTCACCCTGGTATTCCGCTGTAGGCGGAATGCTTTGCGTCTAGCGGAATACCGGACAGGCTAAACCGTTCCAGCCTACCTGCTAGAAATCCGTGTCACTTCTGTTGGCTAGCACGGATTTTCATCCGCACTGCGTAATTATGCAAAAAAGAGAAAAAAGATAAAGCAGCTTCGCACTAGAAATGCCAAGCCTGAAGTAAGTGAGGAGCTGGGCAGCCTTCTTTGTTTATCTTTGGTTTTCTTTTTCTATCCTCCTCTCTTTATTTCTTTTTCTCGTTTTCCGTTTCTTGCTGTCTTTTTTTTCTTTTTTATTTTTGTCTAATTCTTCCCCTCTCTTTCACTCTTGCTTTATCTTTGCTGCACTTTCTATTTTTCTTCCTATTTCATCTCTTTCTCTCTAACTCTATTTCACGTTTGCTTCCTATTTCTTCTTCTATTTTTATACGTGATTTTGCCTGCGTTACGTCAAGCGCACTAAGTGTTTTTTTACTGATGATGATAAATGATCATCATGAAGGTTCTCGAAGAACAAGAGGAAGAAGACTTCTCCTTGGCGCGAGCGCACGCTCACTTATCATAATCAAGGCGCTCGAAAAACAAGGGGAAGAAGACATCTCCTTGAGGCGAGCGCGCGCTCAATATTCTACTCATGGACGCTACGCCAAGTGATGGCGACAGCATACTAGAGCATGCTACAGCACACTACACCCGGCCACCTAAAGTGATCCCCACCTAATATATCACCACATAACACAAATATCATATATGTGTACACAGCTTTCGCTAGTACTTCCTCTACGATGAAGAATAGTGGAAGTAGAGTAACTACAGGGTGTCGTGGATTCAACTCATATTTTTCAACTAGTTATATGTGGAAGCAGGGAAACAGCAACTTAGTGTCTATGAATAGACAGAATATCTAATTTATTTACTACCTATCACTAGGTCCCTTTTTTTAGAACTACATCAAGCAAATTGTCTCCGTTTACATGAACGCATTGCTGCAAAAGCTTCTTGAAGTCGCACTCGCGCCTCCGTACGCCCTGATCGATGGCTGGAACTTCGCCTCCAACGGCTTGCTTGACTTCTAGAATACTCACGATGCCCTTCTGGTCAATACGCTTTCATGAGTTCTCACAGGAAAAAGTCTAGCACACCGAAGTCGACTGAGCGAACTGACCCATAAAATTTGCAAAGTGAGAAATACTTCGAAACATTCGAAAAGACAGGGAGTGCAAACACGGACACAAGAAAGAAGTCAAAGCACCACAAACACCGCCTAAGAACTTTCGAGGGTTCACAACGGCGGAAAAGAAAAAAAGCATGGAAACTTATCTTGGCATGCTCCTGCAATAGGCGACCATTTGAATGGCGCATTGGGTGGGGGGGGAGGGGGGGGGGGGTTCTACATAAAAAATAACTGTTAAGGCATTTCATTTCTTCCTTATGCAAGTTAATCGACTGTTGACTCACGCACGCGGTACAACTCCTCTATTATCGATATGTCATGCCTGAATCATTAGGCGCGTTTCTTCATTCCTGTGAATGCCTGAAAGTACGAATTCATGAAATTTTGGCCAGCACTTACAGTCTCGACAATGTAAAGATGGATTCGAAGCTGAGACTCCGGTTAGCGATCTGTCATGTTCCGATAATCTTTAGTCTGTCTTACGTAGAAGCGGCCGCCGCTTGTGGGAACGTTATACACCGAATCCTGCACGGCAATCAGTAAGTTTGTTGGTGTGTTATACGAAACGCATGTCAGTTCGCTTGCAGTCTATCACTCGCTGATTCCTTCTCTGCACAGTAGTACGAATATTAACCTAGCTTATTAGCAGCCGTAAAAACAACGTTAACGTCGTATCTACTTCCCCCTTTATTTATTTATTTAGCTTGTGAGCTACGCAATGAATGTAAGGAATATCTACCGCACGTTTTTTTTTTTTTAATGCAAATGCATTTCTTAGTCGGGCTATGTCAGGCATCCGGCGTTGTCCGCGGCGGTGTCCGCGCGCCGGCAGGTGTTATCTCTCCGCTCTCACTCCCTCTCCCATAGCAACAGCTGCGGGCGCGCGCTTATCCTCGCCCCTAGCAACCGGAGCATGTGGTGCGAGAGAGTGTAGGAGAGGGTAAGTGCAGTGCTTCGCCGCTCCTTCTCTCGCCGTTCGCTCTCTTCTCCCTGCGCCCTACTCTCCCGTCCGCTCGCGCCTCACTCTCGACCGTTCGCTGGCTGGGCGCCTCTCAAGGCGATGGCAGAAGTCGGTGAAGGCGAAATCTCTCGGCGCAAGAAATGCATTCGCATTTCCTCACGATTCCCTTCGGGGAAGGTGGGGGGCATTTTTTTTCATTGCTTTCTGCAACTACGCTCGGAATGAACATAAAGAACTTCTTTAAACGTTCAGCGACCTCTTGACGCTGAAGTGTTCGTGTTCGATGAGTCATCTAAGACTTTGACCATAATAAACATCACATACGCACACCTATGATTCCGCAAGCTATAGTCAAGCATTGCTAATATACACCGACAACCACTACTTATGATAAGCAGATCATCGCACCGTAGTATGCATTTCATTCAGATAAAAATGATGTCTCCGCTCTAACGTTAATGCCGTCGTTAACTCAGACCATGACCTACCTTTTCCAGGCCAGTGTAGTTGACATGCCTGGCAAGTCCACGATATCCGCACAACTACTCAGTTTACACAAATACATCGATCCAGCTCGTAACGCTTCGCACAAAGCTAAAATTTGACACAGGTTGATGCTCGCTCTCTGGTTCATATGAAATTGATTCCCACAATGCGTAGGATCTGCCTCATTTTTCACCTTGTCTCTGCCAAAACCTGAGCTTACTCTTTGCAATAGAAAATATTTTTAGTAACTGCTTATCAACATTCTAACAACCGAGCCTTTCCGTCTTCGATCAATCTGCTGCGGCCGATCCTCACTGATAAATATTCTACACCTAGATATCATATCAGCAAGTGAGAAGGTTCGCGGAGTGAAGCTGAAAAATGTGATCTAATGACCCTTTGTTATGGGCTAACTCTTGAACGATCATTAGCCGTGACTCCACGTGTAAAAGTCGCATACTTCGACATAAAATAAAGGTTGCGTTCGTTTTTAGCTCTGACCTTCCCATGCCGCCAACTTCCCATGCATGGGGTGGGTGTCCTCCCGAGCGACATGGAATATCGTTCTGCGGTGCACCTGGCCGGAAACGCACTTGCACTCCTTTTACCGGTGCGCATCCGGGGACAGCAATTCTTTTCCCCCGACAGCGACGACGGATGCTCGGTTGTTGCTCGTCCGTTGCAGCATCCATCACCAACGCTGTGGTGGAATAATGTGCTCCTTTACGCAGTAAAAGCTGGTTAATTCGACACCCGTTAATTCAGAAACTCGGATAAATTCCGACGTGTTCTCTGGTCCCGGCCAGCATATGCATTGTTTAATGACATCAAACTCTTGTTAATTTGGTCGTATTAGGCCGGAATACGATTAATTCGGAGAATCCTCGGCGCGCACGACGCGCTCAGCGCCTCAAATGTCTGACGCAGGAATGAAAATGGAATTCGCGGATCGCCGAAACAGCCGCGGGCATTCAGAAAGGTGTCGTCACCATTCAATATCGCGTTGTTGGTACGTAATAAGGCACGGGTTCAAAGCACGTTTCGGCTTAAGACACAGTGGTCTTGAGCTGCGGACACAGTGTGAAGTCGCGAGTGACGAAGGTCATAAGTCAGCTCTTGCAAAAATTGCGGCTTACTCTGCTATTTTGATAACTAAGCGCTCAATTTAACGTATTCGTCACGAAAGTTAAAGTGCATAGATGTAAAAGACATTTCTTCATTGTTTTCGCGCTAGTTGGGAGTTCTTTTAATTCGGCCAGTTTTTCCCGGTCCAGTGAAATCCGAATTAACAAGCTCTTACGCTATGTAATATACGCTAGGTTCGAATACCTCTTCACCCTAAGAAAAACCCGATATCTTCTAGGTTTGCTCGTCAAATAAAATCAAGCAATCGATTCCTTATGGTAGAGTAAATGCTCGAACTCATCAGCTATATTTAGCCAACTTTGCGTGGACAGTGATCAGCCTCTCACAAGTGATGATCCTTACAAAATATCTAGAGCTCACCAAATTATTTGCTGTTTGATTTGTGTACTCTGTGTTTTCTGCCCTGTCTTGCCATGCACACAAGGGCATATAGAAGCTTTTACAAGCTGCTTTCTAGTGGTTTTTACTCTCATGTGCCTCAAATATGTATAAACATGGCTTGTTTCGAAATAACGAAACTAAACTTTCAACGAATTATTCGCAGAAAGCTGTCAGTTAAAGTGTGCACTTTGTTCGGGTAGAAATGTTGGCATGTATGTCAAGACCTCCGAGCATTCTTGTAACGCTTGTGCACTTCATGACAACCGTTACGGCGTTATCATTGTAACCAGTCAATGAAATTAGTCCCAACTCCCCCTTAGTACAACGCCGAAAAATTGGAACAAGTTTTTCTGAGGAAACATTTTAATGACACCATGTCATGCTGCAACGCATGTGTGATGTAGTAATCACGCAATTCTAAACTCGTTTGGTGTCCGCCACGGTGGATCAGTGGCTACAGGTGCTCGGACTGCTGACCTGAAGGTCACGGGTTCGATCCCGGCTGCGGCGGTGGCATTTCGGTGGAGGCGAAATGGCAGGGGCCCGTGTACTGTGCGATGTCAGTGCATGTTAAAGAACACCAGATGGTCGAAATTTCCGGAGCCCTCCACTACGGCGTCCCTCATAATCAAATCGTGGTTTTGGGACGTAAAACCCCATATTAATATTAAACTCGATTGGTAATCCTGCCTTGCAATTTATGAAAAGTTGGCCCAGTATTTTACTTTGAGGCCCATCGTGTTTCGAGCCTGCCAAAATATCTTCCTCCAGACATTGCTAATATGCTTTTTTTTGTTATTGCATTAAATGCTTTCAAAAGTGCAAACAGAGATATTCATGTCATCTAAGTGTCTAAATGTACCAAGTAACCTCAACAGCAACTCGGGGCACTCTGCAAATAGACACTTACGCAGTTGACAAATGTACTGCCAAATAAAGACAGACAGGTGGGCGAGTTGGTTTGGCGTTGCCCTTTCCCATCAGCGGTGTTCTAAATTACTGAACTTCCCTGAATGATTCAATATTTTTTTAATTTTAAATTGGGCGCGACAACTAAAGTGATTAAGTTATCTATAAGTGCAGACAATCTTCTTCACCTCACCTATAACCACGAGACGTCGTTACAGATTACCCATCACAACTGTCATATCATAACAAGAATGTTAGGTGGTTTGGGAGAAAAGGGCTTAAAAAATTCTCTCAGAGGTGGAGGCTTGCTGAGTTGCGAGTCATTTGCAGGTTTATCACGATCGATAGGCTGCAGATTTCATAAAAATCTCGGTTACTTGAGGTTCAGTTGAGGCACATGCCATTTTAGGGATTAGCCTAAGGTTTTACTTGGACCTGTGAAGAGGGCGGCCTAATGTGGTGACCGAGTACGACTGAGCAGAATAATAATACATGCTATACCAGGACATGAAGGAGGCGTTACTCCACACTGAACTGCAAACACAGCTGGATGGAATGGCCAATTATAATATCGTTACAGTATTGAAGTATTCGCTGGAGGAAACTGTTGTCTGGGTGAGCGGAATATTCGAAATGTAAAAAAGCAAGCACTTCGTCTTGATAAGGAAGTGAAAACACACTTTGAGGGTACAGTGACGTAAGCGTACCGGAATGTAGCTTCTTTGATGCAACGCTTATGAAAGAAGTGCTTTGAGTACACATTTTCTACTTTTCATAAATTGGTAATGGTTTTTGATCAGCAATGTCTAAGTTTCAAGTGCCTTCTATTTAAAGAACAGTAGCTTGTCACACCGCTCTAGTGGAGCCACTAGCGGAAGAATGAAACCTTGTTTTTCTCGACATCTCGTTAATTCAAGCAGCAGTATTCCGACCTAGCATGAGCTGAAAAAAATTCCGGTTCGTTTTGCGATTCTGAGAGCCAGCTTTTTGCGAAATAACTGTTCAGGACATGCTGCTTCCTTTGTATACAGCTAAGCCAATCATGTTCTTAAAAAAAACCATTGAATGTTATAAACCACTCTTGGGAATGACAACTGATGTAAGCGCACGCGATGCTTATTGAAAATTCAGTATGGGTATATTTACTGTTGTCTACTCCTCTACTACATTTGGATGCTGTTTGCTTTCCTGACGCGCACTCTTTATCATTGTTCTGTGTTCATACGACATAAGTTTCCATGATAGTTATATGGCGTGCTGCCTTGAATCGAAGAGATGTAGGAAGTTTTGTCGAAAAGGAAAATATTCTATTTTTTTGTAGAACTGCCGGCTTTCAATTTTTTTCAGATGCGCCATTTTATTCCTTTTGCGATCATTGTAAGAAGTGTTTTAGTATTTATACCTATATATATCATTCTAGTTATAACCAAGAGTATTGTTTAGGCGAGCGCCACTTTACGAGCCGTAGGGTACATGCACTAACCCCGAAGTCATGTTTCTGCGTTGCAAAAGCTAGAATATCTACGACGAACAGACCACGCAGTCGACACTATTTCCACATATGAGGCATGAAGCCGTATATGGCATATTAAGACATGAGGATGACAGCGCGTACCAAAAATACAGACACGCTTTATTTAATTCTCATGAACGTTTTGCTCAGGTAGTACACTTTACAAAAACGTGCATGTATGGTGATCTTCTTCTGCTACTTGAACATGAGAGCTCAGGCAGGGTGAATGTAGCAACGCACGCTCATGTTTTTGGCGTCACAGTACAGCCCAATTAATCATTAGGCTTTTGGATTTCTTCGTCCGAAGAACGGAATGATGGAAGGAAGCTCTATTTTAGCTAAAATGAAACAAAAAAAATTAATGGAAGTTAACAAACACAAATTGCATTAAAAACTGGCACTCTAAAATTAGGCTGAAAGTAGAAATCAAGGAAAATATGTAGTGAGTATTTATGCGTCTAATCTTTTAGCATGTGGGTACTGTTCGTCTGATATGTGGCTGCGCAGATGTATCAGAGCACACAGTCTTTCAGGGCACTGAAACACAATATCACGGAGGATAATTTTCTTAGGTCACAAGGCTCTTAGTGTACCCTCAGGTGTTTCAATGGCGAGGATGTTTTAGCCGGGCGCAAGGTGTCATCCGTGGACGGGGAAATCCTCACTGAGCGATGACGTCACTCACAAACATGCTCGCAACGCAGCGGGGTGGGGGGGGGGACGTCACGCGCCGCCGCCGAACAGACAACCTTAACCAGCACACGCTGCCTTCGTCATCTTTTTTATCGTCATCGTCGTCTTCATCTTATGATTCCCTAACAGAGCAAGTGCGCCCCATTTCTCCAGCGCGGGATGCAGGAACGCTGATGGTGGCCGAGACAATGAGTGCAGAGAGAGAGAAAGACAGAGAGAAATTGTAGGGCAAGAACTTTCTTCGGGAGGCGATATTCGAACCTGCGTACCCGCGTGCCCACGATCCCAAGGTGAGCGCCTGAACCACTCGGCCATCGAGGCACACTAGCAGAACGTAGCATAGCCTTGTGTAACATGGACTAGCTAGGTGGTGGCAAAGGGAAATAAGGATGAGGAGGAGACATGCTGGGGAAGAAGGAGAGAAAAGCTGAGGGGATAGAGTAAAGCAAGACATAGAAAGGCAAAAAAAGGAAGAGAAAGACAGAAAGATAGAAAGACATAGAAAGAGAAAGAAATAGAGAGAGAGATGTAAAGAAATAGAAATACACAGAGTGAAAAAAGACATTCACAAAAAGAGAGAAAAGATAGAAAAAGAAAGGAATGTAGGAAGAAAGAAATAGAAAATTTTCGAAACCTCGCATGACAGCAACCGCCAGGACTACTTATGTTCCCATCAGCCCCGTTGCAAAAGCGAGATTTTTTTTGTCTCTTTAGCATTGCGCCTGCAGTGCAACGTACGCCAATTTTTTTTCGTTATTCCCATAAACGTATACAGGTTGTGTACTTTACTGCTCCTATCTTAGTTCAATCTTCCATATACACCCAAGTTTATTTAGGCCTGATGCAGCAAGTTGATGCTTTGTCAGGAATGCACATCAACTGGTACTATTCCAGATTTACGCCTGAAATGTATAATACGTCCAAATGTATTGAGATGGTTGGTTTCATAAAGAGTTCTACTTCAGCTTTTGTCGTATCACATTTGGCGCCATGGAAAATGTTTTAACTACTACTGGTGACATCTTCTACCATTTGAGAAATGTTTGAATCTGTGTGTATCGTTTGAATCTTTGTGCATTGCGCTTTACAGCACAAGCAGAAATTTCGCACAAAAGGGTTACTTTTGGTTACTTGCACGATAAAGGAAGGAAACCTTCTTTAAACTTATTACTATTTATTTATTTATTTATTTATTTGAACAAATTTCAGCCTCGAAAGGCTACTGCAGGAGTGGACTAGCAAATGCGAAAAATCACCAAACAAAACATGATAAACTGCACATGAATACCAACGGTTAGCAATGCAGAATAGGAATTCAGCAAGTGGTAAAGATTACAAATCACCAGGTAATGCATTACATAGTTATACAGACTAGACAAAACCACATTTGAACGCATCAGGGAAGTAATGAAAACATGTATTCAGGTTATGATAACGCCTCAATAATATCTGGTGGGATGTAGTTGCTAAGCAGGGGAACAGTTAAATAGTGGCTAGTCCAATATGAGTATTTAGTGAAGAATGTACTGTCAGTATTAACGAGATTATCTTTCTTCTTGTAATCTACCTTTAAAATGAAATTTTGACATACCCTGTAGCGAAAATATACTGTATCAGATTTAATAAGAGGAACCACAAAGGTGCCCTGGGCCAAATCAGATTGAAAGAAACAAATTCGTTAACACTATTCGAAGTATCCTTGTAACTCTTTAACTTTGCAAGGCCCACTTTCGAATGGCCACTTTCGATGTCTAACTTTCAAATCCCGCTTGTATTTTGTTACTTTGTGAAAGACCCTTGAAGGAATGTGCATATTATAGCTGTATTAACCGTGAGTTCACCCTTGAAGACTAATCCAAGACGAATTGCTGCTACAAGTTCAAACTTGTGTTCTTGTGCTGCGATGGTATGTAAATTGCTATGAGTAAATAATGGCGTTCTGTGTATTGGTGTGAATTACAAGTAGGTATGTGCGAACATCGAACTTTCAAATTTGAAGCGAAGTTGCATAATGAACTCTACGTTCAAATCAAATTTATTATTTTTGCAATATTTCGTGCAATGCTTTTTTATCGGCGGTTCTAAAAAAAGATTGTGGAATCTACAAAAAAATATATTTTCACCAAGCACAGAGGAAAAACAAGTTTGCTGAACAACAAATATTCTACGGGAGTATTATGCAGTGTACAAAGCTACTGCTTGACGCTGCGACAAATTCAGTTATTTAATGCTGCGATGAGGGAAAGATAGCTGCTTGGTGTGGTTGTCGAGCAGCGACACTGTTGTAGACATCAGCGCTCCTCCCCACAGGCACGTAGCGAGAAATGTTTTTCGGGGTGAGGGGGGGTGCATTTGCTGAAGGCCTTGACGATTTCAGAACACCCCCTATTTTCATTATTAGATGCGAAGCAGCTCTTTGACTAGGCTGTGTAACGCTGTCCCTCCGTCCGTGCGTCCGTACGAACGCACCGCAACGCGCTCCCCTCGCGGCAGGTGTTGGAGCGGGGCCAAGTAGGTCACGCCGCAGCTGCGCGTTGACGTCACGCTCCCCTCGCAGTGCGCGCTGACGTCACTCTCGCTCTCGCCTGCCGCGCGCTCGCCGCAGCGCCCGCAGCTGCCGCCTGACGCGCGCCTAACGTACGCGTTGAAACATGTCTGTACGTGTCACCTCTCTCTCGCTTCACCCTTTCCACCGCTCCCATGCGCAACGCTGCTGCTTCGCATCCCATCAGGGTTCCCTTTGGGAAGATGATGTAAATTTTTATTTTCAGCAAACCCCCCCTCCATCAAAATTTCTGAGGGGAGGTGCAGGCCCTTAGGCCCTCTCATCCCCCCCCTGGCTACGGACCTTCTTCCAGACAACGAACACACCCGCTCACTAGACACACTTGCGCCGATGTCATCATTGTCTATTCCTCTAAGCATCGTTTTTCGAGTGTGAGATGCAACAAGTGACCGGCATGATGTTCAACGCAGGTCATCGTGGATCAACTCAGAAGAGTGGCGGGCTGTGGCATATGAAACCAGTTGGTCTGTTTGTGCATTACATTTTCTTTTAAATTGCGCACAGCTGCGTAATTCCTTTTGGTGATTGCAAATTACTCTTGATAATTTTGAGTGGAAACATTTATAGCATCCAGTGAAATTTCACGAGATTTTTTTTTTGCTACTATGTTCCAAAGGCCTGTCCTGTGCCTTAGGGCTACTATTGTATTTTTTTTTATTCCCCAGTGCCCACCCATGATGACGGTATGAGTACGAACACGGAGTTTGCAGCGCCCATACTTACAGCCGTTGACCAGAGCCTGCTTCAACACAGGAGGAGCTAGGAGCGCACGTCAACGACACTATCGCGGCGGCGCCACCGGACCAATCGGTAAGAGCGCTGCAGCCACGTGGCGGATTCGATCAATTGTACAGCGTTTAATGTCTTCAAGCTTGTGCTTTTTGTGTTTTTTTTCTAATGTATGGCGCTCATTCTGGCACGGCCAAGATGACGGCGTCGGGAATGCTCAGCTGGGCCGTTGCAAAAGTTGCGGGCCTTTTCGGAATAAATGACGAATAAGAAAACAAGGTTTTTCCTGTTATTTCAGCGCAATTCTTCCTGACCTTGCCTAATATAAGGGCTTTAATTCACTAATGCACTCTGAAAGCACGTTTTAAGTTTGTTGTGAAAATTTCTCCAATTTGAATATATCGAACAGACTAAGTCCCTTTAGAATCAAAGCGAATATCAAACTATTCGGATGAAATGTTCAAAGTTGCTAATATGCGCATACATCTTGTTCTACTGGATGACATAATGGCATCATTGCGGTAGCGCAAAAAAAATTAAGACGCAGGCCCAAGACAGGACACGTCGACAGGACGGGTGCTAGTTCCAAAATGAAATGAACGATCCAAAATAAATGCCAGTGATCAAAACCAACTGGTCTGCACTAGCGCCTACGGTAATGCAGGTCAGTTTGCGCTATTTGTTAGCTTTTCGGTACTTTATGTTTCGTTTGCAAAGCAACAAGAAGCAGTCAACGCCGTAGTGATGACGTCGAGTTTTCCTCTATATCGCATTTCATACACAATATTGACAAACTTACGGATGCGTTCGGTGCAGTCTGGGCAGCACTTGCACAAGATGCTCTCAGTTAGATACTCGATTCCTTTGCACGTTGCTCCATCGACGTCCTCGCAGGCGATGCCCTCAGCCTGGCCGACAAGCAGCGAAAACATCACCGCTAACGAAATTAGGGCGATGACCTTCCATGTTACGGTGCTCATTGTTTTCTGTGGATTAGAGGAAAATGTTTTGTAAGTGCCACGATAAGTAAACGTGTTGTCAGCTGCTGCATACGATGGAACACTTTATTTGGCCGAACTCGTGGCCAAGAAACTGAAAGTCAGGCTGCAGCAGTCCACACTGGCACTGAAAGCGGCGAACAGAGCGTCGGCCGTCGATAATCTGGTGATCGTTGGGACGCGCCGTCTTTTATACAGTGCGCGTCGAACTTTCTAGCCTTATCACTGGTGTTCGGGCAAGCTCCAGAATAATCTGGACGGTCCGCGTCCTACGTGCAATCTTAACAAAACGATCTACTATAATCGCGAAGCTTCGCGAACACTGAGGCGTGGTCTGCGCCGAGCATTGCTGACAGTCTTTTGTGGGTGGAAACCGAATGCAGAAAAACTGATACAAGAAATGCGCGGGGCAGTATTGATATGAAGAAAGGGAATACTGAGGGCTCGTTTCTTTGTTTGACACAGCCTTAATGAAAACCAGCAGATAACGAAGCCAAGGAAGGTATAGGGGAAGTTTACTGTACTGTTTTAAGTGCATTGTCGTAATTATGATATCAATGCTAAGAAAGTAATGTGGACGAAAAGGCAGTTTGCCGCCTGCAGTGACCGAACCTCCAACCTTGAGATTACGCACCCGATGCTCTCAGCAATTGAGCAACGGCGGCGGTCGTCGCCTTGTACTTATTCGCGTGAAATCGGGGAGTGTTAGTGAGCACCGTTTTTAGCCATGACGGTGAGTGTGGAACACTGTGTTTGCCAGCTGGCGTCACGCAGCATGTGATCTTTTAACGAGCGCAGAGCGGCCCTATAAGCCGTCGCGTACTACCTCAAGGCATGAAGTCTGCCGGGACGAGACCAGCGCTATGAATGAAGGAAGGGAATTTGAAGGGTTTGTTTCTTTTACAGCGAAAGCTGTATATGGCTAGGAGAAACGAAAAACCGCTCAGCATCTGTGTCACGAGCGGTCTCCATTGGCTGTGCTATCAGTTGCGTCGTTCTGAGCGTCGTACCCAAGCTCGCGCGCCATTGGCTGGGCCGTGAGTGACGTCGTCCATCCCGTCGCAGCCGTGGCGCCGAGCACGCGCGCATCAGTTTCGACGGAGAGCTTCCACATGGGTAAGCCACGGATCCTAAGAACTCCCGAACAGCGGACAACTTTAATAATAATAATATCTGGGGTTTTACGTCCCAAAACCACGAGATGATTATGAGAGACGCCGTAGTGGAGGGCTCCGGAATTTTCGACCATCTGGTGTTCTTTAACGTGCACTGACATCGCACAGCACACGGGCCTCTACCATTTCGCCTCCATCGAAATGCGACCGCCGCGGCCGGGATGCGGACAACTTTAGAAGAGCGCCGATAGTGGAAACGTGAGAGAGCTCGCATTCGCCGGGGCGATGCTGCAGTACGGGCACAAGAACAGGCCCGCGAGGCCGAGTGCCGGCAGCAACTGCGTACCGACGATCCGACAGCCTTCCAAGCCGCGCTAAATCGCGAACGGGAATGCAAGCGCCAGTGGCGGGCGGATCCTGCAAACCACGCCGCCGAGTTAGCTGGCGATTTCAAACGCTTGCAGCAACGGCGCGCCGAAGAAACGGCGTTGCGGGCAGAACAGCGTCGAGGTGATGATTGCGAGAGCGCGTTCGCCGGGGCGAACGCCCGCTTTCGGCGAGAGTTTCTCCAGCGACACTTTGGCTTCGGCTGCGACGTCTGTGACCGCCTGTGGTTCGACCACAACCTAGCAACGATAATTGTGAGACTTCAGTGCAGCGTTGGGTTGAACCCACTGCTAAACACCGGGGCCGCACATTTCAGCTTCGCTGGTTAACCATTTATACGGAGTGCTTGGGCGGGTTTTTTTTTAAAGACCATAGTCTTTCTTGGGATACCTAAACGGAGAAATTTTGGTCTGTCTGTCTGTTTCTCTGTTCGTCGGCACGTCGCACGATTCAACGGCTGGCCAAGGTTTGACTGCTTTCTGTACGCCCAGCCAACTTGATCAGTCATTTTTGTGCATACTTGTGAACATTGTCGATCAAAAAGCAAATATTACGCATATCTGAGGCGCAACAACAATACGGAAGTATTAAGTGGTGTGTTCTTTTATAGAAAATACATAGATACTTAATTCTGAAGACCCTAGTGTTTCTTAGGCTGCGCTGAAATTGCGGGCTGCCTTGCAAAAGCGAAGAGCCGTCGTCTATCTCCGAGGTCGCGCGAAGTGCCGCGTGTTTCATCCGCCGCGCGATAGCTGGCGCAGTCTGCCCTCGTCGCTGCAAACAAGAGAATCTCTTTTCGTGGTCGCTCTGCGCGCCTTCTCAGCTTTTTACACGCTGCCAAAAACACCGCGCTTGCGGCGAGAAGACGCTTGGTCATGCCAGGACGGAAATCGTCGAGAACAGCATCACAGGTGGCCGCGGATGAGACCGGCAGAAGACTATCGTCTTTCGATGACATTTGCAGCGAAGCACGCAGATACGCGGCCAATTTTTTTTTTTGACACGACGTTAACGAAAACCAGCAGATAATGAAGCCACTGAAGGTATAGGGGACGTTAATGGTACTGTTTTAAGTGCGTTGGAGACATTGCGATACACAAGTAATGAAAGTAAAATGGACGATAAAAAAAAAAAACTTGCCACCGACACATAGCGATGTTGCTGAAAAATAAGCCTAAAAGGCTTTCGCTATAGCTTCCAAGTGTACCACTCGCTTCTAGAAAAAATTTTATGTACGAGAAATGAGCTGGAAGGTCCATTGGGATAAAAGCGTAAGAATGTCTTGACAAAAGCTTTGGTCACCGAGTGATGCCAGTAGTGCCGAGTTAATCAAATTGCGTTGTTAACATTCCATGACAAAAGCAGGACTTAAAACTTAAAAATTTAAGCTTTCTCAGATTGACACTAGGTTTCTTGCAATATGTTTGTTTAGTAGCATATATGTATGAATTGTCAAGGTTCCCCTGCGCACACACTTGTTTCTTCTGGTGTGTAAATATATGTGTACGCGAACTGAGATAGAAAAGCTATCGAAAAACTATAAAAAAAAACCGCCAGGCCTGCGCGGAATGCGCAGCACAGTCACAGCGAAAGCTGGGAGAGCGGCCTTTCTAAAGCCTTTTTTAAACACTCTTGGGACAACTACTACAAACACCCTTGCATGGTACCCACTACGCCATAAATCATCAAAATTTTTGTGTATTGGGGAAGCGTCCACTCTGCCATTATTCGTCTTTCTTCGGAAAAGCGGCGGCACCCGCAACACAAATGTAACGCATTATGCGCACTTTGTTGATGGTGTGGCTGACGACGATGAAGCATTATGCCTGAGGCTTTTGTAATGGCTTAGGGCATTGAACGACCCACTCTTTACGCACTTTGCATTGTGTGACGCCTGGTTGTTACTTTACTGTTCTAAAGCGCTTATTACACATGTTAACGCGATTCCTTACCCGTCACGAAGCCTGCATAGGTTCACTTTGCAACGCAGTTTCGAGCACCGGCGTAGCGCCGTGGTACAGTGCTGGGCTGGCACGCAGAGGGCCCGTGTTCGATTCCCATTATCTCCTAGGTGTCTTTTTATTTAGTAAGTTTTTTTTTTCTTATTTCGTGCGATACTGGTTACGGACACCGGTGGCGGCGGACAACTACGGCGCGAAAACGGCCCTTGTGATCTCATAACAGCTTTCGCTGTAATACACACTAAAGCATATTGTCACGTGGTATTGCAACCGGTGCGAAATATGTCCCACGTTTTCAGGGTTCACTCTTGGTTCTCGAACCAGGTACGAGTGGCGTTTTGCAAGGCGAACTACACATGTCGAAGCTTGTCTTCACTGGTCCAGGCATTGAAAACGGCGACTCGGTCGTATGCTTCGAGCCAGCTTTACGGGTCTTCAAGCGCTGTACCGCGGATGGTCGGTGGCTCCTTGGGTTTCCGGAGCAGGATGGGTGCAGGCGTCACAGGGTCTGTCATCGTCGTTGCGGTTGAGGTCAGGGTCTTGGTCTGCCGGGTCTTTTTCAGGTAGAGGCCCGTACTCTGGCAGTAGACCTTGTTGCCTTCGGCTGGCTCGCTGCTGACCGGTTCGCGTCGATGTCTTGCTTGCGACTTGGGCTGGGTTCACGGCTTGAACGAGCAGCACCTCCACGGAACACGGAACACGAACGAGCAGCACCTCCACCTGATATCACATTGTTGTGACGTGGACGAAGGCGGCAGGCGACGTGTCCAAGATGAAACTCTTTATGAAGAGACAAACAACTTCGGTAAAGAAATTAAAGGCTTTAATATGGTAGAAAACTCATGCTCGACCTGCTGGTCAAACGGGCAAAGCTGAACGTGTCTCGAGGCATTGCGCCGCTCGTGAACGGAGCAACTTCTTCTTCTTCGGAAGTTGCAGCACTTTATTTGGCCGAACTTGTGGCCGGGAAACGGAAAGTCAGATTACAGCAAGCAAGGCGCGCTGTACAATGAGAGCGGCGAACAAAGTGTCGGCCGTCGAAAAAACTGACAAGTGGTCAAGCGCGTTAGCTTTTATAGATGTATCATCGAAGATTCCAGCGTTATCGTGAGAGACCGCGTAAGTTCCAGAACTGTGATGTTCGCGTTGAGTACGTAATGTGATCGGAATGTTTCATCATTATCTAGATAGTTCCCAATCATTCGGGGGCGCTTTGCACAAGGCAGCAGTTACATTGCAATGGGACAGTAACATGAAAATAGAAAGAGTGGGTGTGGCAAATGAATGACAGAAATGGAGCCATACAAACGCATTGAGACGTGTAAGAGTCAATGTATATGAAAACAATATTTGCGTCAGGCCGATTTCCATGCTTTCAATATAAAAAGTGAATAAGTATATCAGAGAATCAAAAGTCCAAATTCTTGACCCCGAAATGTGTGACATAGGAATCGTGTGTCTTTCATAAACTATTGATAAAGAACACACGACTAGAGAGAGAGAGAAACGCGAAGGAAAGGCAGGGAGGTTAACCCTCGACACACGACTATGACGTAGCATTGCTTACCAGGTACAGATGACGCTAGACCGAACATTACACTGCGGATTTCAATGTCTGTTTTTGCGTATGGTCGTGACAGCAAGAAAATAGAGTAACTCTGTCCCCTTTGTCGTTCATCTCGTTTTATGGGAAAGTTCGAGAAATTGAACTAATATAATATGATTTGTTTCGTGCACTACACACATCCTAACCATGCGTTTGTAGTAGACAAGTGATTTCACAGCGCTTTTTTTAGAACGGTGCACATGTGCTGCGATTAAGAAAACGGCTGTACTGAAATATGCTGTCTGCCCTATGGTTTACATCTACGCTCTAAAAGATAGGGTACTATGCTTACTCTTCCAATCATTGCCGTGCCAATGAGAAAAAAAATCATCAGTTATGCTCCCGTATGCATACATGATGATATGGCGTAGCTGACCTTTTACATAAACTTCCTCAGGCATGCCTCTTGATGTTTATGTCGAAGAAATGTTAAATATGCTAATAGATTTACCGGAGGCCCAACTAAGCCTACAGTGCGGCGTAGCATAACATACGGCCTATATAATATACATAGCACACAGGCATGTTGGGAACCTTGTGCGCAAAATTTCTGTGACAGCAATGGAAATTCCCTCGCACAGTCTTTTCGACGTACTTGTTACCCTTTCGTTAAGTAATGATAAATAATTAAATTTTGAGGCTCTTCATCTGTCGTAGTTGTTGAAATATCACAGGTGGGCCAGGATTTGTTAAGCCCATCCCGTTTACAGGTGTCGCCCAGTTTATGATCAATAAACACTGGAATGCTCACTTCCAACTCGAGCTTGTAGGAATTCAGGCTCGCGTGCTCTACGGTTTGTTGTTTTCCAGTACATGTGGCGGTCGCCACCGCGCACATGCCGTGTACTCGGCGCTACCTTGAAATATTCGGGCACGTTTTTTCGAAAACAGTCACTGTTTTTATATGAATACCATATAAATAGCAAAGCGCTGCCCTCGCCGAGAGAAAATGATATTGTTGTTAAATTTAGGTAGTGTTTGCGATATAAAATTGCGGCTGCACAGACCATCCATAAGCGGAAGGCTAAAAAAAATTGTCAGGGGATTTCGAAGAGTAATTGTTGCCGTGAACCGTACTTGAGATAGCCACATTCAAACTGAGATACTTCCTAATCATGTATTAACACGAATGGGGTAATATATGAGGTGAAGTGTACAAAAGTGCGAGTAGGGCACGTGATAGCGATCAGCGGGCTTCCACACACGTCATGCTTGTTCTCAGTTTGTTTCCGGAGGTTCCCGACAGTGTAGTTGAAACAGCAAGGTGCTCTCATCAGAGCGGGCATATGTGCAGCAGACTGTAACATTAGGTTTCCATATGAGCCGATTATGTCGTCTCCACCTACAAGTGTAACATGACATCCGAAAATTTATTGAGGTTCCGTGAACAAGGAGAAACACAGCAGATTCTGTGTAATTTGAGCGCACGAGATCGGTGTGCCAACAGATTCGCTTAATACGAGGTGGCACCTATATGCACGAAATGTTTGCACCAGGGGCTTGGCCTAGGGGGTTCAAACCCCCCATCCACTTTTTGCTGTCTTTCACACACACACACACACACACACACACACACACACACACACACACACACACACACACACACACACACACACACGCACACGCACACGCACGCACGCACGCACACACGCACACACACACACACATACACACACACGTGAGCGCTGTACTTGTTTGGTGCCCGGGTGTGTTAGTGTGTATGTGCGTGAACGTGTGGCGTGTTCGCGCTTTAATTACATTTTTTTTTTGAAATGATCTACCAACTAGCCCAGCAACAAGTTCTTTTACAGTACTTAACCAAGAACAGACTCATGTAATTTCTGTCACGGAACTGGCGTCAATAGCAGTAATGCCAGTCGGCCAGCAAGAGACTTACGTGGCGTTGCCCTTTCGAGCATGGGCGTGCGCAGGAATGGGGGGGGGCAGCGGTGGCAGCCGCCCCCCTAGTCACCTAAGAGGGGTGAACGCGAAGTCTGCGCCATACATTAACTTAATAGGGAGCGGGGCGCTGTGACGAACCTTCCCCCCCCCCCCCTCCACGCCTTGGAGGGGACCCTGCGCACGCCTATGCTTTCGAGCACGGAATCCCGGCACGCCAACCAAAGCGCTATAAACGCAAAGGAGGTCCTTGGCGGGCACGCATTCCAAACCCTTTTTCACAGTGCTCGCCCCTCTTGACTGGCGCCATGATCTGGGTGTGGCGTAGCGAAGTACTTCACCAAACTGCGGCGGGAGCTTCTCGGCGCGGCTGTCTCTCTGCATCATCCGATTAGCCTATGACGTCCCATTGCCTTCGCTTCGCTGTTTCTGCATGTGGCCGCACTGTTTGTATTTAGTCTATGGAATTTCACTGCGGTAGACAGGAACAGAGGCAGCAACCTCAAAATGTTGTGAGAGACACTGCGTTGGACCACTGAGACAAGGTAGCGATAAGCAGAATGCTTTTGTGGATTCGAGGCGCATGCTATGAGCTGTGAAGCGCGCATTCGTGAAGCTGAGCGCGTCGCAACATCCCGGACGGCCAAAAAACACAACGAATCCGGACCAAAATTGACGGCGGAAATCTGCCAATGGGTCACAACACAGGCGCATCCACTTCGAAGGTTATCATGCTGATAGAAATGCACACCATGCAAATTTCTTGACACCTATCAGAACCCCCCGTCGTCGTATTGAGCATACAATCCTTTCAGCACCCGTTGTATTGACATACAGTCCACGTTGATTTCAAAAGCACAGCCTTCATCTAAGCGCCCAAAAGAGAGTGCCGTACGTGGCGGGCGGCGCAGCAGCGTCCGGTGTCACAACGGACGGCCTTTGGCCGGGAGGAAATTTACAAAGAGGTTCACTTCAAAACAAGATTATGCTGGCCTAGTAAGCTTTCGGGCCCGCATTGTGCCGTGGCGGCATACGCTAGGCAAATAAAAAAAATTAAACCACAAATTGACAGGAAATAGCACGGTGCCCGCCGACAGTCTGCCACCACGATATATTTCAATGACGCGCCCATAACACGTGCACTGCTTCCGAGTTCTTTTCTTTCTTTTTTCTTCGTTTTTTCTACCGTCGGTAGAACGCATTCGTATGCTTCAGTTTAGTTCACCTTGGGCACGCGTGGCCTCGTGGCGTAATGGTCACTGCACTCGGTTTCGGCCCTGGGGGACCAGCGTTCAAGAGCCAGCTCCGGAAATAAAATCATTTTATTATTTCTTTGGTGCTCGCCAGCTGTGGCTGAAATAGGCTTTTTATGGGTGAGGAGGGTTCAAACAAACCTCGCCGGATTCATAAGCCCGCCCAATCTCTGCTTGCAAACTGTTTATTGGAAAACAGGCTGCCATAGAGTCGCTGCTAATAACCTAAATTTCTACCAAATCAGAAGAAGCTACTATATAGTATACTTACATCAGATGAGGAAATATCCGTTCAGTATAACAAGTAATTAAAGTAAGTCTATCGTGTGAAGAGTGTGTAGTGTTAGAAGAATCACCTTTTTTTTTTTACAAATACAAGTGGCGTTCCGCAGAACCCATTGAATTTTCTTTCCGTTCCATTGCATACAAAGCCGTTCAATTCTAAGAACAATTTTAACGCATGGGCACTGAACAATGTGATTCATATTTTATGTCACTGTAAGCCGCACACATGAATGGACGTTAAAGTCCATTTATGCCCACTAAATAAATATACCTTGACATGAAGCTGTAATGTGCAGTTATAAAACTCTACAGCTTTGCAGTTTTAAACATGTGGGCATAAGAATGATTTTTCAAGGATATCTAGGTTACATGGGTGAACTCGATATGGAATATATCGTAGATGTATTGTGTATCAAACCTTGGTATGGCTGACCTTCAGTGTTGATGCGAACATGACACTTTCAGAAAGGTATTTTTATGGAGTTACGATTGTATTTTCTCACGGTTAAGTAGGTGACAATGTCCACTGAGCAAATTTTGCAAATATCGTGTGTCGAAATTTCGCAAGAGCGGTACCTCCGTCTGAAGTTATGATGAAGATCTTCGATTAATCCGCCGTTGTTCGTCTATATACGCAAGTCTGAAGAACTCGGCTTGTAAGACATTTATGATAGATATATTGTTATCAGCGGGTTCACCAGCAAGCGCATTAACAGAACACAGAAGAGGTAATCAAACGACGCACCTTTGCTACGACGCAACCAAGAAAAGCGTAGCATTTTGCGTAATGTCATTTGTAATTTTCCAAGTATAAT
Source organism: Rhipicephalus appendiculatus (assembly GCA_030522465.1). Taxonomy (NCBI): domain Eukaryota; kingdom Metazoa; phylum Arthropoda; class Arachnida; order Ixodida; family Ixodidae; genus Rhipicephalus; species Rhipicephalus appendiculatus. The sequence goes on along the minus strand of JALIZH010014369.1, from coordinate 16,688 downwards.
TGATAATGCGCCGTAAGCATAAAGCAGAGAGTTCACATATAGAGGTGGAAAATCGTTTTGTTTATATTGGTGAGCGTTCTGATTAAGTAGCATGGTCTAAGTTTGAAATAAGAAATAAAGATAATGCCCTTTTGCTGTCTATGGACAAAAGTCCAGACGCCTTGACCTCACGGAGATTAGATGGGAACACACTTCGCCGTTTTGCGATCGCAGTACAACCCTTCGGAACATTGAACTGTTGGTGGCCCACCTCCGCTGAGTAGGAGGCTGAAACAAGACTCGTTTTCACCTGTAAAAAATGCAAAAAATATAGCGCAAATGTATGCGAATATAGTAGATGATTTCAGGAACAAAGATTTTACAAGCAGATTGACGTGACAAATAAAAACAAACTATCTTGAGTTATAAGTGTCGCGTTCTAATTCGCGCTTTCTGAACATGCAGTATCCCATGTCTTTCCTATATAACTGAAAAAATATCTACCGCGCATACAGCGGCATTCGTAGGCAATGGGTATTTCAAACACCATATTAACGAGAATAATCTTTACATTTGATGGTGCTGCTTTCCTTCCTGGAACAGTTTTTATTAATTGTTACAAATAAAGAGCAATGTGATTGTTAATGTTTCATCGTAATATTATTTTTATCATTACCATTCTATCATGTTTTGTACACGCTCGCATGTTAGGGCCCTACGGACGTCTGTATTTCGGTAAGTGTAAAATATATGAGATATTGACAATATCTTTCGTTTGTAGACTTTCCCAGTGAAGAAGAGCGAGATCCTCCTTTGAGGATTGTTTCATGGGAGTAGAAAGGCTGATATCACTACCTCGGCAGTGCATTCCTGTGCGGTAACGCATATATATGTAACAAGCCAGAGGATGTTGTATATATGCTTCAACCAAGAAGCGCTCCTTTCAGGGGTACATAGAGCGCGAGTAACACCTTTTTCGGCCATATTAACACGAGGAGGCAAGAATTTTTCCTGCGCGTGGAAAATAAGGAAGCAATGCGAGACGATCAGTTAGATACCGAATATATAAACAAAAGAACGAGAATGTAAATGTTGCCGTTTCGCTCCCAGTTGAACAGTATTTAAAATGTGATGCGCACATTTACAAATCGATTTCAGCTTATGTCACCATAATGTAGGCCGCAGGTTAGAAGGGAAATTCAAAGGGTTGTTTTTCCTTGTTAGACACAATCCTAAGGAAAACCACAACCAAGCTAAGGAAAGCCCAGGGGACGTTATTATTAGCGAAGCTGTTTAAGGCGGCCGTAAAAATGTGTGCGAATGTGTGGAAAAATGTGTATACAAACGTGTGCAAAAAGCTATCACATGGACAGGTATGCGTCACAGAAATTGGGCAAATACCACTGCTCACTGCTGGTCCATATAGGTGATAAATTAATCATTGGGTGACAAGAAGTGCATAGAACACTTAAACATACGACGTCATGTTATTATATTGTAGAGTTATAGTTTTTTTTTTTGGTGCAGGGAGTAAGTATGCTGTTATCTTCAAAAATCTAATTGCATTTAGCTCCATGAAACGCCCCCAATGATTTATGCCACTTAATTCTGATGACACAATAGCTACGGCTGTTTGCTGTGGCGGTAAGCTCAAGACTTTAGCTATCGGTCCCAAAGACAGCAATAATTCTGATGCTACACTACGCAAGTGCGTCAGTGGGCCCAACGTTCCACGCACGGTAAGTAGATTTCATAAGCCAGCGGACTTCCTCTGCAGAGATGCTCATTAAATAAGTGGGAAAGCCGGACAGGTGGCCACTCGCCGGCCAAGGGCGCCTGCTGTAGGATGCAGTCATGGTCTGCGCATGCGCATCATCCCCTAGGTAACAATTGCCAATCCCTAGTTCAGTAGGATGCGTTTGCCTAGCTACAAAAGGCTAGCGTTAGGCGCATCTTAGTTATCGATGTACTCACGCCTGCATTAGAAAAAGAAAGAAAAGAAACAACCGGCTTCGCCAGCGCTACTCCCTGTGGCGTAATACAAACATATATATGCAATAATCAATCGGCTAAGTTGTGTCGAAAGCACAAACGTCGCACAAACATACGAATGTGCAGGCGCCAGTAGCGACGCTTTAACGCTTACACGCGCACACAGCGTTTCCACAACTCCGTCTGTCCAGCGCCCTTGTTACAACACTAAATGACAAGGGTAGAGGCTCGGGCTTGTTGGAAATCCATAACAGTAGACGTGCAGGTCGAAGACACAGAGACAACAAAAAAGACGGCACACTGCGCTCACTGTTGTCTTCTTTCTTGTCTTTGCGTCCTCACGCTGTAAGTCTACTCTTAAGCACTCAGGGGCAGTGGCGTAGCCAGGGGGTGGCACACCGGGCACGTGCCCCCCCCCCCCGAAATTTTTTTTTTCACCATGGCATACATACCGAAAAATGGCCATTTCAAGTAGGTGCCCCCTTCGAAATCAAGGAGGTGCCCCCCCCCCCCCCCCCCCCGAAAAACATTTCTGGCTACGCCCCTGCTCAGGGGTAGGTAACGGCTGGTTTTTTCTTGCAAACTGGCGCCAGTTTAGACGAAGTGGCAAGGGAACGTTGCTTGCTAGGGAGACCGCGCACGCGTAGACATTCCACAAAATTTCCGCTGGCGTGCTCCGCCGGCGAACGGCTACCTTTCCGGCGTTCCAAATTATTCTGCGAGCAGATGTACATTGTCCCTCGTAAAATTTCTTTCCGCGCAAGGACACTAACCCGCCTAAAGGTGATGACAAAGTCACTAATGAAACGACCAACTTGCCGAGAAGTTTGATGCAGGCCGGGCAGCACTGGCAGAAGGACGCATTCGGCTTTACAATTCCGTCGCACGTGGCTTCGTCGATTTGGTCGCATTGCTGTGTTTTGCAGTAGTCTGGCGGGCAAACGATGGCCTCAGCACGACCAACAAGCAGCAAGGACAGAGCCGCCATAGAGAAGAGGACCGAGACCTCCCGTGCTGCTGGATACATTCTTTTCTGTTAATGGAAGGAAAGGGTTCAGGACACGAATATGAAGATGGAATATTTCTCAGTTTCTATGTTCGCTAAACCTTAGTGAGCATAAAGCGAACCACTCGAAGCTCTAGAACGTAGATACCAGACTAAGAGGCAAGAGAATTTATTGGAGCTCAGAAATTAAATAGATGTCCATATTTTTTGCAATTCCGTTACCCACCTGCGCGACACAGTGAACGCTGTGAGGCTGCAGTGTGATCGCCACGATACGCATTGGCGTGCCTCTAATATACGGAGCCGAGAACAAGATAACGCGGTGTTAAAAACCTATTCTTTAGAAGAACGCAGTATCGTTATCCTTTATAACAATTTTGGTATATATCCCATTAACCAAACGGCCCCCTACAGTACAAAGCCGTATGCGGCTAGATATAGTATATAGATAGGCAGGCACGCTCAAAGTCACTGAGGTTGGCTAAGAAATGATTCGCATTGAAAAGCACATTCGCACTTGTGACGCTGCAAAAGAGACGTAAAGCTGCACATAAATGTGGGACCCTTTGAGATCGAAGAAAGAGTATGGTTTATGAGAAAAGTAGTCCGAAGTTCACTCAGAGTTTCATTCGTGCTTATCTGAGGGTCCTTCGCAGTTCAGACACGACCGATAGGCTGTAGTTGCAAATCAGAACTCTCTTGGACACGGCTGAGAAGAGCAACTCACCATATGGAAGGCTTTAAGCTCACTTTTCAGCTGTCGAGTGGCGTAGCTTTATAAGGCGATGGTCGGTGCCTGAGCAGGAGGAAAACACAGCCGAGGCCAAAGTGTCAACGGTGTATGATTGCTCGCTGAACCGCAAAAACAGCTGGATGGATCGGGAACACCTGTGTTAGGGTCCTACACTGAAACATACACCAGAGGAAAGTGCTGCAATGCGTCGCTACGCTGGATATCCGGGATGTAGATGCGAAAGAATATCCCTTCTATCAACAAGGACGTTATGTAAGGGAGACAGTGGTACGAACTTACACGAACTTATGTCCTGTGTTACTGCACGTACTACAAAGAGGCGTTTTTCTAGGACGCAATGCTCAACTTTCCTAATGTTCCTCATTCAAAAATATACTGAAGTGCCTAATAGTTGAAAAATATACACTTATGCAGTTCCGGGATATATACACGGCTTTTGAGACGGCACTTATGGACAAGTGGCGCCCTCCGCACTTTTAACCTTGAGTTAATGTAGCCGGCAGAGCCTTGGCATAGCACGGGCAGCACGAGCTCAGAAATTTCCGGCGCTCCTAAGGTTGATAGGCGCTAGTTCATTTTTGGGGGGAATAAATACATAGTTCGTTTGATCGCCACTTAGTTAACAGTGCGCGTAAAATAAACGTCAATAGAGTTTTACGAATGTGAGTTAAGGTATCGATCGTTGTGTGCACGCCACCCAACGCCGACTGGAAATGTCGTGCCGGTATTTCATAAAATTGCGAAAGCCTGCAAGTCGTATATGCAACGTTGTCGGCAATTGAGACACAGTTTATTTTTTTTGTGCATATACACTCGATACTTTATTGCCGCTATAAGCCCACTGTTACTCGCCCCAAGAGAAGTTATGCCCAAAGGTGTCTGGTAAGTTTGGCTCAATGCGAAAGATTGCAGTTCCTGTAGTACTCGATCTGTGCTATTTTGGCAGGCGTGCCATTTTCGAATACGAGTCACTACATCTGTTCGTTTTGGTTGTCGCAATATTCACAAAGATTAGAAGGACGTCGCTTTGCACATTTGTGAATCTTCATACGCGCTGAGCCGTGTCCCCAATTGGGAAACAGAAAAATGCGTCTTCTTCCTCAACAAACACTACTACTACGTTATGATTTTCCTTTTTAATAAGTTCTAGCTCAGGCTTTCTGCTCATGTACTACCGTGAGCAATATGAAAGGGAACGTGCGAGAGCTTGGCCAATAGCCTCGAACCCTATGCATGGCGATTCGCGGTGGCCGATGTTGGGAAGAAAATGGAAAGGACGCCGGGCGCCACGGTCCCGCCGAATATCGGTACGCCTGCCCCCTTGTTGCTGATAAAAAACTGCATCTCATTACGTATCACGGGCTGCTTCCAAGTAGAAGACAGAGTGCGGCAGTGTGCTGTCTACAGATTTGCGCAAAACGGTGCCTTTCTGTCGGTTTTGTGTGCGTGAGTGCAAGAAAAATCAAAATGCAACAAAATATGATAAAATAAAAGAAACGGTGCGGTTTTTGCTACGCGTAAATGCTGCCACAGGCGCTGCAATATTAGGCCGTTATTTGTGCCATATATTTCGCGCATCTTAAAAACAGGCGTGTGGTGTGAGTGACAACAGTTCGCGGCAAAGCGCCACCCTTTCCACTTTATTTTTGAAAGCGCCATCCGAATAACGGTCGAATAGGGTTTTCAGGGTATTCGCCGCGCGTTCACGTGTTCCCGTTCATATTGCTCACGATGGTACATGCCATTGAAAATCGTCCATATATGGCACCGCCTGATGTAGAATGTGCCGTTGTGCTGTACTCGACAAGGAAGCGCCGAAGAAAAGCACGCAAGCGCATCCTCCGGTAAAGTGCTCTGGATAGAAATGCACTCGAAAAAAGAATTACAGACTGGGATAATAATAATCACTTTCTAACCAACATTTTCAAGTTTGTTGCCTAGTTTTCCAGCAAGTTACCTTTTACCTGAATTTAATTATAAATGCTTTTGGTAAGGAGAAAAAAAAGAATCAAATATATTTTTACAGCGAACATTAAGGAAAGTAATGCTTTCGATTGCAGCGCGCATTCCTGTCACACACACTGAACAGAGGCGCGTACGATCAGAGGTTCTCCGTACGATACGGTACGGAGAACTTTATTTAAAGTATCCTCAGAAGTGTCACCCCTTAAGGCGACACCGCGTGACGCTTCCAAGTGGGCAAAGTTACGCCTAGCCTAACCACCACACTGGAGGCTTTCTGGGTAGCCCAAAGTTGATGTTGGTACTCCAAGCGCTTTAGGGCCGAGATCTATTTCCGATTTGTGAGGTCCTTGTCCCCACTTAACGAGGGGGAACTGCCTCGTAAAAAGAGAAGGAAAAAAAAAGCAGGAAGAAAACCCTTAAAGGGCGCCTTAGAGTTTTCAGGCCCAGTTCGCAGCATACTCGTTCGCTTCCGATGCTTTCGCGTCTCGGTATAGACAGCTCAACCACACTGGGAGAGATGGAACGTCTGTGCACGTGGTATTGACAGTTGGAAACTCTATTAGGGGCGCCTACTGCAGTTACATCAGCGAAGTACCTAGGCGTGTGTATGGCAATACGAGCGCCTATGTTGATGCTGTGGCGAATGACGCTGGTAATGATGATGAAGATGATTAGTTATAGCACAACCCTCTGTAATGGGTAGGCAGCTTTCAACCAGCCACCGTTATGCAATTAGCATGGTTGGAGTGCCTGGCGTGTTTCTACGCTTCTCACACTCAATACTGCCTTTATTAACCCGACAAGCTTTGCCGACATGACGATTGTGTTGCGTCTTTTTCTGAAGTAGTTTCAAGGGCCGGCGTGACTCTGCAGTAGAATACTTGACTGCCACGCAGAATACCTCGCATCGATTGCGGCTGTTACCCTGATTTTTATTATTTGCGTACATCCCAATTTCTCGCTCAGGGACAACGCCGATTTCTCGTTCGTATCCGACGCCACCAATGGCGACATGACCTCGACTCCTACGTTGCATTTTCTATGGAACGGCCTGTTTAACGCCATAGCGTTAATTTGTTTAATGACAAATGCTGCGAAAAAACGTCTGCGCGGCTGAAAATTGTGTACATGAAATGAAGCGCCACTGTTGCGTTCAAGTAAGTGCATCTAATGGTCTCGATCCCTTCTGATATATTTGGTGCTTCCACAGACCCATCGATGAGGTTGGTATCAGGCAGCATTAAAGAATAATGACGAACAGCAGGCGACATCACGGGGATTTGCCCCTTGATAGAGACTAATATAATCCTGTACCATCCACTTTGCATCAAAGACACTTCTAAAATAAGGTGCATATATTCTCACTCCGCAACGAGAAGCCGTCGTAGAACTTACCTGACTCTCATATTGCATTGAAATAGGCACTATAGCAGGTATCCCTGCGTGAATGCAAGAAGCCCGATGCGGGACACTTTGGTACTTACCTCAATATTCTAGCGCAAAAAAAAAAACGAAAAAAAAACGAGAAAAATTGTTCCCGGGCCCATTGAAGTAACTTCTGATATAATCAAATGACAAATGCCTACGTTTATTGAAGCGAAAACATTACATATAGCGAATCAACGGCAGTACTGCATTCATGTTCAAAGTTGCTTGAAACCAGAAGATTAGGAAGTACGTCAGCATGCACATGTCACTATTTCTTTCCTGATTGCTTCCGGGTATATGTATATATGTGTGCGAGGAGAGAAAAATCGTTTTTTAGAAACTGGCGACATTATCAGATAGTCGTTTATTTTTCTGCAATAAATATTTCCCCCTCAGTTTGCAGGATCGCTGTACAGGACGCAAATTATTAGTTTTGGCATAATGATATTTTTCAATCATTGAGTCATGTTTTGTACTGATGTTTCCACATTATCTTGTACTGATGTTTCCACATTAGCTTTCCCACGATTGACGCAACCGTCTTGACCGTGTCTCCCGCACCTTCGAGGTTCACGTCCACGGTTTCGATCCACTTCGGTGAGACCCGGACCGGCCGGAGTGTCACGTTATTCTCGACTTCGTCCACCTCGAAGTTGATGCAGACCTTGACGTGATTCGCATGTGTGGCGACGACGCCGGACTTGCCGCCGCAAGTCAGGCGGCAAGTCCGGCACGCCTTGCGCTTGTGCTGCCTGCGATTCCTTCCTCCTTGCCTGCGGTTTTGCGTGTGCTGGCTGTATACTGGCTGTCAGTGCGGCGCCCGCTCGCGCGCGTGGCGCCCACGTCACAGTTTTGCGTGGTCACGTGGCCAGCTGCGTTTATCTTGCCAACGGACTGCTCCTGCCTAGCTCGGTGCTCTTTGAAACCGAAACTGCGACTGGGCGCTCTAAAAACATCTCTAAATATATAACCATCGCGCACCCGCGCAAACCAGGTTTCCAGCCGTCATAAGTGGGTCATAAGCTACCTATTGCAACAACAACAAAAAAAAAACAATGTGCAAAATTTTTGTGTCAATATTCCTTTAAAAACTTGTGCTGCTGATCCTTCAGATCGAGTCGAGGTTTCTTGAAATATATATGTTCAGTAGCATATATGTATGAACCATCAAGGCTTCCCCGCGCACTCACTCATTTCTTCTGGTGTGTAAATATTATAAGTATGCGCGAACTGAGATTGCGAAGTTATAGAAAAACTATAATACGCACTAAGCATATGAATGACAGAAATAGAACTATACAAACGCATTGAGACTCGTAAGAACCAATGTATATCGCAACAATATTTGCGACAGGTTGAGTGCCATCCCTTAAATATAAAAAGTGAATAAGTGCATCAGAGAATCAGAAGTCGAAATTATTGACACCGAAATGTTTGACATAGGAAGAGTGTGCCTTTCATAAACTATTGATAAAGAACACATGACTACGACGTAGCATTGCTTACCAGGTTCAGATGACGCTAGCCCGAACATTACACTCCGGATTTCAATGTCTCTTTTTTGCGTATGGTCGCGACAGCAAGAAAAATAGAGTAACTCTGTCCCACTTGTTGTCCGTTTCGTTTTATAGGAAATCGGAGAAGTTCAACTAAAAAAAGAATGATTTGTTTGGTGCACTATATATATCCTAACAATGCGCTTGTGGTAGAAAAGTGATTTCACTGCGCTTCCTTTAGAACGGTGCACGTGTTCTGCGATTAAGAAAACGTGTGTACTGAGATATACTTGAAGGATGAACTTGCCGGCTAGTTGGTTGATCATATCGTAGAGGAAACAGCGCAAAGACCAGGGCAGAAAAGGCACACATACGTGTGAATGTGTGTGGTTGTATGTGTATGTATGTATGTATGTATGTATGTATGTATGTATGTATGTATGTATGTATGTATGTATGTATGTATGTATGTATGTATGTATGTATGTATGTACGTGTATGTATGTGTATGTATGGTAGTATGTGTGCGTTATGTGTGGTTTTATGTGTGCCTTTTCTGTCCTAGTCTTTGCGCTGTTTCCCCTACGATGACATATGCTGTCTGTCCTATGGTTTACATCTACCTTCTAAAAGATAGGGTACTATGTTTACTCTACCAAGCGTCGCCGTGCCAATGAGAAAAAAAAACATCAGTTATGCTCCCGTATGCATAATGATGATATAGAGGTAACTGACCTTCTACATAAACTTCCTCAGACATGCCTCCTGAAGTCTACGTCGAAAAACTGTTACATATGCTAGTAGATTTACCGGAGGCCCAACTACGCGCGCAGTGCGGCGTAGCATGACATACGGCCTATATAATATGCATAGCACAAAAACATGTTGGGAGCTCCACAAGGCGATATGTTGGGCGAGTTGGTTTTTAGCTTCCATATTTTACAGCGCGAGAAGACACCACAAGGAAGGCACACAAGACACACGGAGCGCTGTCACAAGGCGATATGTTGGGCGAGTTGGTTTTTAGCTTCCATATTTTACAGCGCGAGAAGACACCACAGAAAGGAAGGCACACAAGACACACGGAGCGCTGTCACAAGGCGATATGTTGGGCGAGTTGGTTTTTAGCTTCCATATTTTACAGCGCGAGAAGACACCACAAGGAAGGCACACAAGACACACGGAGCGCTGTCACAAGGCGATATGTTGGGCGAGTTGGTTTTTAGCTTCCATATTTTACAGCGCGAGAAGACACCACAGAAAGGAAGGCACACAAGACACACGGAGCGCTGTCACAAGGCGATATGTTGGGCGAGTTGGTTTTTAGCTTCCATATTTTACAGCGCGAGAAGACACCACAAGGAAGGCACACAAGACACACGGAGCGCTGTCACAAGGCGATATGTTGGGCGAGTTGGTTTTTAGCTTCCATATTTTACAGCGCGAGAAGACACCACAAGGAAGGCACACAAGACACACGGAGCGCTGTCACAAGGCGATATGTTGGGCGAGTTGGTTTTTAGCTTCCATATTTTACAGCGCGAGAAGACACCACAGAAAGGAAGGCACACAAGACACACGGAGCGCTGTCACAAGGCGATATGTTGGGCGAGTTGGTTTTTAGCTTCCATATTTTACAGCGCGAGAAGACACCACAAGGAAGGCACACAAGACACACGGAGCGCTGTCACAAGGCGATATGTTGGGCGAGTTGGTTTTTAGCTTCCATATTTTACAGCGCGAGAAGACACCACAGAAAGGAAGGCACACAAGACACACGGAGCGCTGTCACAAGGCGATATGTTGGGCGAGTTGGTTTTTAGCTTCCATATTTTACAGCGCGAGAAGACACCACAAGGAAGGCACACAAGACACACGGAGCGCTGTCACAAGGCGATATGTTGGGCGAGTTGGTTTTTAGCTTCCATATTTTACAGCGCGAGAAGACACCACAAGGAAGGCACACAAGACACACGGAGCGCTGTCACAAGGCGATATGTTGGGCGAGTTGGTTTTTAGCTTCCATATTTTACAGCGCGAGAAGACACCACAGAAAGGAAGGCACACAAGACACACGGAGCGCTGTCACAAGGCGATATGTTGGGCGAGTTGGTTTTTTAGCTTCCATATTTTACAGCGCGAGAAGACACCACAGAAAGGAAGGCACACAAGACACACGGAGCCTTGTGCACAAAATTTGTGTGACAGCAATGGACATTCCCTCGCTCAATCTTTTCGAAGTACTTGTTGCCGTTTCGATAAGTAATGATAAATAATAGAAAAAAGTTGGGGGGACCCTTAAGCTTCGCTTGTAAGAGTTGAATGCGATAGCGATATCCTGTCCCTAGTGCGTACTTCAATCACTTAGTGAATACTAGAAGGCGGTGCTGAACTTCCTGAAGACAACAGACTTGGACCGGCGGTTATAGGTCAATCGCGTTACCAAGACACTGAGATATGTGACTTTGTGTGTGCGTGCTCTCATCTTCTCCTTCCTCTCTCTTTCTTTATCTTTAAAACTCCCCCCATCCCTTTCCCCCAGTGTAGGGTAGCATACCGGTCCCTCTAGACTGGTCAACATCCCTGCCTTTCCTTTCTCTCCTGTTCCTTCCTTCCTTCCTAGTGAATACTATGTAATGGGCAGCATGCTTTAAACCACGAGCAATTATGCGCGCGAAATGTTTTCGAACTTGCCATGTGCCCACTACGGGGTCTTAAGGGAATACGCGCAGTAACGTGTGTGCCTTTTGTAATGGGTGGCTGGCTTTAAACCACAATGTCGTTGTGATATACACATGTTATGACGCCGATGGCAGTGTACGCTTGTTCCACGCAATACATGTTGTATTGTGACGCCTGTATACAGGACGCGTGTGTTTGTAAAGCATGGAAGTTATTTCCACTGCATTGCCAAGCAGAGGAAGTTATTTCTGCTGTATTTCCAAGCAGACGCGTGGCTGTGTGGTAGAACACCTGCAGACGGCCTGGGTTCGATCCTCACTCGGACCCGGAAATTTTTATTTTTTATTTTATTTGCATCTTTGCATTTACAAGCAGAAGAAGTTATTTTTGCTGTATTTATGAGTAGGCGCGTGGCTGTGTGGTAGAACACCCTGCTTTCCGCGCAGACGGCCTGGGTTCGATCCTCACTCGGACCCGGAAATTTTTATTATTTATTTTATTTGCATCTTTCTCGATTTTTCGGTCACGGACAAGATGACCATTTTTTCGCTCACAACCAACGACGCTGACGCCGACACCGACGCCGACGCCTAAGCCAGAATTTCTGCGAAACGAGCTCTTTAACGCTATCGCGTTAATATTGAGGCTCTTCATTTGTCGTAGCTGTTGAAATATCACACGTGGACCAGGCTTCGTTAAGCCCATCCCGTTTACAGGTGTCGCCCAGTTTATGCTAAATATACACCGGAATGCTCACTTCCAACTCGTGCCTGTAGGAATTCAGGCTCGCGTGCAGTGCCATTTGTTGTTTTCCAGCACGTGTGACGGTCGACACCATGCACATGTCATGTAGTCGGCGCTACCTTGAAATATTCGGGCACGTTTTTTCGAAAACAGTCACTATTTTTATATGACTAGCATAGTAATAGGAAGCGCTGCCCTCGCTGGGAGAAAAATGATATTCTTGTAAAATTTAGGCGCACTGTTTGCGAGAGAAAATTGCCATTGCACAGACCATCCATAAGCCGCATGCTCTAAAAATCGTCAGGGCATTTCGAAGAAAAATTGTTGCCGTGAACCGTACTTGAAATAGCCACAGTCAAACTGAAATACTTCCTAATCATGTACTAACACGAATGGGGCAATATCTGAGGTCGAGCGTACAAACGTGCGAGTAGGTCACGTGGCAGCGATCAGCCTGCTTCCGCGCACATCAGCGATACTTGTTCTTTGTTTGTTTCCGGATGTTTCCGACAGTGTAGTAGCAACCGCAAGGTGCTCTTATCATAGCAGGCATATGTGCTGGAAACTCTAACATTACATTCCCATATGAGCCGATTATGTTGTCTCCACCTACAAGTGTAACATGACATCCGGAAATTTATTGAGGTTCCGTGAACAAGGAGAAACACAGGAGAGTCTGTGTAATTTGAGCGCACGAGATCGGTGTTCCAACAGATTCGCTTAATCCTAGAGGGCACCTCGGTGTACAAAATCTGTGCACCAGAGCCTTGGCCTAGGGGGTTCAAACCTGCATATTATTTTTTTCGGTTATATATATATATATATATATATATATATATATATATATATATATATATATATATATATATATATATATATATATATATATATATATATATATATATATATATATATATATATATATATATATATATATATAAGGCTTATATGCTGAAGAATAACTTCGGTTGCTGCAAAGTTACCAGTGTAAAAATAGATGCGCCTTCACATAACAACTGTTTATTCTGCCGACGTTTCGACGGGAACCCCGTCTTTTTCAAGGCATAACAATATTTACAACGTGTCTCTTTTATTTACCGTGTTAGGACAGGAGGGAAGAAGACGGAAAGGTAAAGACGAACGTGAAAAGGGGGAAGGAAAAAAAAGGGGGGGGGGGAGACGAGCACGAAATAAGAAGGACCGGCATGACAAGAGGGTAAGAAAGAAAGAGCCGTTTTGCATGTCGTGAACATTGTGGTGGCTTAAGCAGCCATACTATTATTGACAACACACTCCACACCCCCCACCTTCACCTAAGTGGACAGTCTGACGACCCCGCTCGTCTGGTATTGCTTTTTCCGGTGCAATCCCCGGGCGGGTTTTTTTAAATAATGCCTGTGCTTAAAGTTTACGGTGTAAAGCGGCAGAAAGTAGAATTGTTGGGGTTAGGGCTGAGTCTTTCCAGTGCATGCTTTTAAGTGTCGGCGGGGTTGCACGATCTGAAGGAGCCGGTAATGTGGCCCCGCCATCAATGTTCATTATATGACCCGGGTTCAAACGCCAGCACCAGAAAGAAAACTTATTTTGTTTTATTTATTGCTTCTTTGTTGCTCGCCTGCTGTGGATGTAAGGAGCTTTTTGGGTGGGTGAGGAGAATTCGAGCAAACCTTGCCGGCTTGAGAAGTCAGTTACACCAAGATTTGCTTGAAAACTGTGTTTTTTTGGAAAACACGCCGCCGTGGAGTCACTGTTGATAACCTAATTTTCTATCAAATCAGCAGAATGGTTATAGTATAGCACGCTTATATCTAATGGGGAATATCGGTTTAATTTACCAAGTATTTCAAGCAAATTTGCCGTGTGAAGAGTGTGTATTGTTTCAAGAATCACTTCTTTAGAAATGCAAAGGCGTTCGATCCTAAGAACACTTTTAGCGCATGACACCGAACGTTGTGGACTATATTCTATGTCGTTGTAAGCCGAACACCTAAGTGGACGTTAAAGTGTTATATCCAGTTACAGTGATCCTACCGAGCGCTTCTGATTTGGAGAAATCTCTGGAGCAGCAAAGTATTTATCTTGAAGCACTTTTTCGCAGCAAGAAATTCCACTTTGTAGCGTTTGGGGCAGGTAATATTTCATCTGAGAGAACACTCGAGCAGCTAATTTGACATTCAGGAGTACATCGGAGAAGCAAGTTGCATTTACATTCAGGCATCCGAATAGTTATTATGAACTATTGTGGTGAGGTACCTAATTATCTCAATTTGTTTCAAATCTCACGGAGAAAACTGCCTACGGAGCGCTCATTATTTCACTCGATTATGCTAAAATAAGGGTGAAATGCAATTCGACATAACCTCCTCAGCTATTAAATGCGAAGCATTTCTTTGCGTACAGCAGGCACTTTTGCGCGACTATCTATCTATCTATCTATCTATCTATCTATCTATCTATCTATCTATCTATCTATCTATCTATCTATCTATCTATCTATCTATCTATCTATCTATCTATCTATCTATCTATCTATCTATCTATCTATCTATCTATCTATCTATCTATCTATCTATCTATCTATCTATCTATCTATCTATCTATCTATCTATCTATCTATCTATCTATCTATCTATCTATCTATCTATCTATCTATCTATCTATCTATCTATCTATCTATCTATCTATCTATCTATCTATCTATCTATCTAGCCGCCTACGTCTGGGTGCTCTCGTGATCACCCCCCTTAACTTGGGGGTGAACCAAAATTGGTGTGGGAGGGTAAAATGGTTTGACGAATATGACTCGCTGGTCATGGCATGAATAATGTGACAATCCTGTGACGTACGTCGTCAAACCTTTTCCGCCAGACACGTGTGGCACATACCCGTATACCACGGGCGGGTATCTGCCACAGGTATGCGGGTATGTGCCACAGGTGATGGACAGTTTATATCTACCCAGGAACGGCGAGAACAGACAGTGGTAATTTTAACGCGAGAGCGTTAAGAAAACGCTGACATCGGCAGCGTTGACGCGACGAATGAAAAGAATAAATGTCAGGGTCGCAGCAAGAATCGATCCGCAGCATTCGGTGTGGCAATCAAGTATTCTAGCGCAGAGCCACGCCAGGTCTCGGAACTGTTTTTCAAATAGACGCCAATGTTCGTGAAACGTCAATTGTGGTTGCAGTGCTAGCTATCTAATTTCATAAACATTACATATGTACTCCTATGACACAGCCGTCACGTCGGGTTAACGTCAATTGTAGTTAAGCGCCATCCACTGTAGTTGATTTATGTAGCACTGTCATGGGCTACCATCCTCGCGAGCACAAGCGCTACACATCAGCTTACTGCTTTCGGTGTTGCTAATACCCATGCGCTGTTGGCATCAATACGCAACTGTAAACAACTGGTTATATAAAACATATGCGACTGTTACACATATGTCTGTGCGCAGAATATTTGAACATATCTTTAGCGTCATTTTGTAACCTGTCGCTCAATAAAAAATTACAACACATTCACCTTCAATTGCATGCTTCGCATGACATCGATTCCCAGGGTACGTGGGACCTGCCGAATTTTTTTCTTACTCAGGAAAATAACGAGCATACTGGTTGAATAATATGAATTAAAACTTTAAATAAAGCTATGTCGTCATTAAAGTACAGAGCCCTTGCCGCAACACTATAATATTTATGTTAATGAAATCTAGCGCTTTATACCTGCAGAAGTGACAGACAAAAGCCACTGTATATAGCAGCGCTTCATTGCCTGGGCGTAAGCAGAACTTTACCTTTTTGGGGGCGGGAGAGGGTTTTGAATCTTTAATACTGGAGAGTGCGAAATCGAACCGGTCAAAGAAGGAACACAGATGCACAGGTGCTACTCGCAACTCGGCGTTATTCAGAAGAGTTGGCCTACATTCATACATAGCCGAGTGGCGCACGTAGGGGCATTGCACGTTACAGTCACAACACCCATCAGGATCGGCTGATCAAGAAATATGCTCATCGTGATCATCTTTTTAAGAACAGTTTTGCCTTGCTGCGCAGCACAACAGACGTGTCACTGATACAATCGCTTTCTCTCTTTTTTTTTAAATATGTTAATCTTCCATGTGTTCTCTGGCAAGAGCATTCCCACTTCTGCCAAGAACTCGAATACTAATCAGCACTGGCTCACAGGCCCAATTCCTACAATACATAGGTATGTGAAAAGACGAATTATTTTTGACAGATCACCCGTGTTCCCGAGCTCGATCATTGATGCAACGACCAGTTTGTCCCATATAAACCTTCCCGCAAGTGAGTGGGATTTCGTACTCGACGCCAACGTCTCATACAACGTAGGGCCGGACGTGCTTTCTTTTTTTCTCACACGTAGGTTTCTTAGGTGATACCGAAATGCGTGGGATAGGCTCAGCCAGCTTATGCGGCGCTGAAAAAATTATAAGCACATAGTACCTATTTGCCACATTTTTTTTTAAGTTGTGCGTAACTTTGTCCACATAGGGCACCACTTCCAGCCTGTTTGCTGCACGAGCAGAGTCAGGCTTCTTCTACTTCTTGCCCTTCAGTTTCTGAAGGAGGGTTTGGGACACAGCAGTCAAGTTCAAGCAGGGGAACTCAGCCACCTG